>WAAE01015678.1:0-32866 GCA_013400495.1 Nicator chloris | reverse complement strand
CATAATTAAAAAGAAAATAAAGCTTTTCAATTTTCTCTGTAAGACTTCATATGAATAAATAAATTTCAATCTTTCTTCTGCTGAAAAAAAGATGAATCACTTGTTTGGGTTTTTGTAAAGGTACATAATTTCATGATACTCACAGAAATGCGAACTAGCAGATACTTTTAAGCATAAATACTTTTATTTACAAAATATGAACAGCATTAGTGTAAGCTTTAAAAAATGTCTTATTTTTTGTTTTAATACATTGTTTTTCTTCTTGGGTTTCTGATTGTAGCAGAGAAAAGTTTTTCTTGCAGAGTTAATTTTCTTAATAGGAAGCACGTATGTGTTCTTAAGTTATACATATTTAATCATGTGCTAGTAGGAATTATGTCCCTAAAATACTTTCCAGGAATTTTGTAAGCAGAAAGGCAAGAAGGAGAAGAAGAGAACAGAGTTCATGGCTTATTTGGTTTTGGTTTGTTGTTTTTTGTTTTTTTTTTTCCCCCCCCCAGATTGTAATAATTAAGAAATATCAAAATGTTTTCAAAATGTAAATATAAGTAAATTATGTATTAAACTTGTATAGCTAGTTAGAATAATCTGAAACATCTGCCAAAAATGAATATCTTAGCTTGCATTCAACTAATATGCCAACTTATGGTTACTTACGTTTTACTCCTGTTTGCTACAGGTGAAGTGGGTGAATATCAGACAGCTCATTATAGAGACACGCATGCTGCATTCCCAAAGTAGGATGACAGAACAAGTCATGGTATGTATTGTAATTTCAGTTCTACAATACATCTTCGAGCTGTCTGAGGTAAAATGCTTACTAAGCACTGCACTGGGGCTGTCAGATTTCTTCATGGGGTGGTAATTAAATTGAGGCAGCTCTACCGTTTATTTTGTGGAACTAAGCCAGAATTATCTGTATCCTAAAAATATTCTACTGTAGACTGCTGGTTGTAGCAGGAGCACAATTTTTTTGCATATAAATTCTCTTTTATGGAAAACATCCTATTTCTCCCTGTTTTTTCTCACCTGCAGAGATTGTGGGGGAGGAAAGCTGTTTTGTCACTGGACTAGTTTAAGTCTGAGAGAAACTGGCCATCAGAGATGGTATCTTGCTTAAGACTGCAAACATATGGGCTGGATTCCAGTTGTGACTAATAGGGATAAAGGATTGATGGTCGTTGTGGCCAAAGGTAGCTTTAAAGTTTCCTGCCTGATTTACAGTGTTCTTAGCCCTGGTATAATTTAGAATAGCCAGGGGCCCAGCCAGCCATGGCTGGCCACTGCTTCAAAAATAGAGCTGAATGTACGTGAGGATGCAATGTGATAAATGAATAGAAAGTTTCTTCTAGTCATTTCTGGAGACCAGCTTCATTATTAGAACACATGGGAGCTGTTGTGCTGGGTCAGACCGAGGATTCTGGTAGCTCAGTGGTGTGTCTCTGCCAGCACTCTGGCATTCTGCTCTGAAAATCAGAGCTGTTCCAAAGTGACCTTGGCTCAGAAATAGTGCTCAGGATGTAGTGGCTTCTCAATACTGTCACTCATGTTCTTCCAGAGAGAAGGCAGTGAGAATTGCAGATAACTTTAATGATATAGCCACACAGTGGACTTATAGAGCAGAACGATCATATTGTCTTCTTATCTGCTTGCTTTCTAGTGAATCTGACTTTTCTTAAATTTGTAAGTTACCTAAAAACTATGGTGAGATAGGCAGCACAATTGTAGCTAGTTGACTATCAAAAGTATATGCAACTCATGTAACTGCAAATTCGATTCCAAAGGTATTTTTTAAGATTGGAAAGGTTGAGGCTGATGTGTAAAGGAGACTCGCACAGGATAAGTTTCCTGTGATGCATGAATGAGTTTATTCTATAATTCAACATCCTTTAGAAAATGGTTTGGATTGAGTTCAGTTGATTTAGTCAGACAGTGAGAACAAAAACTGAGGAGCAAATAGCATACAGATGCGAAACAGTTTTCAAGTGTACAGTGTGGAAGAACTGTTAATGGATTATCTGGAAATAAATGAAATCTGCAAAAGCTGTAGTTTAATTTTTTTTTTTTAAGAAGTGGTGGTGAATATGAATGCATGATGAGAAATGCTGAAACCCACTGTTTACTTGAAAAAATGTGTCAAAATGGTTCTCCTTTTCCAAAATGAAATAAATAAATATATGGAAGTACTTAAATCAGTGTCCAATAAATAGCTACATTAAACAGGAAAGTATTACACAGGAAAGAAGTTGGAAAGAGTGGGCTTTGTTCATGGATCTCAGCTGCTCAGGGTCTACCAATAGTCAGAAGAAAGAGAAAGGTATGGATTCCTATGGGGGAATTCAGAATAAGAATCTGAACTAGCTTGGCTCTCACTTTGAAGCACAATTTGTCATCAAAGGATATTGTGACAGAAGACAGTGCAACTGTTTCATTAAGAACATTTCTTATACCATTCTCTGATTATGAAAAAGCTTTTTGTTGTCGAAAGCTGTGATTTGCCGTTTAAAAAATATATGTATGAATCTGGCTCAAATATCTTGTACATCACAAATATTACTTTGTGAAGATATACTTTTCCTTATTATTTCATTTTTTCCATGATTATTGAATTTTGAAACACATTATCTCCTTGCTTGTTTGTATTTTCTTTTACCTTTGGTAAACCATGCTATGTACATGTCCGCATGCTTTGATTTTACTGCTGTTTTTTTCTGGATCCCTTGTCATATTTGCTTAATTCTGTTTGATCTACTATACTTAATGAACAACAGTTTCACTTAGAATAATCTTTATGCTTATTTGAATTTTAAATAGCATATTGTGATGGTATTAGTGATGTTACACTAAGTCACTCATCCTGCAAAGGCTGTTTCATGTTTCTCACTTTGCACAATCTGAACAGTCCCACTGGAGTTCAAGAGTTACACACAAGAGCATAAAGCTTTGTGTCCTAATTACCTTTAGTGGACTCATTTCCACTATCACAAAGCCCCATTTTAGGGACTGCTGTTTAGATCTGAAAATGCACATTTCACTGGAAATGATTGTAAGAATATGTCCTCAGCTGGAACCTGGAGAACAGAATTTTAATCTTGAGTAAATTAAGCCTGTATCTTGAGGGATATATCTTGACCAGCAGCATTTTATGATTATCTGACAATCTTTTATACTCCTGAAACATAGAAATAGCTTTATTTTTGCACTAATGTTTTCACAGTTGCAGTTCATAGCACAAAGCATGAGGCAGTAAAAGCAGTGCGTTTGATTTTGTCCCCCCACTCTTCTACTCAGGGGAAAGTAGCTAGAATAACAGGCAGTAATTAGCTTTCAGCCAAATTGTGTATGAAATTTTAGTCTGTAGACTCATTGCGCCTATGTCAGCCTGAAGATTAAAGGCTTCTTAACTACATAGTGGCACAACAGCTGAGCAAGCTGTGAAGGAGCCAGTGGGGTTTGTTGTATAATAACTGGTCTGTGGATCACTGGAAGAGCCTGGATTTCTGTGTCCAATCCAGACAGAAGTCTACCTTCTTGTCTCTGTCTGTTTCAGTAGATCACCATATATCACCGGGGATTTCAGTGTAGCTGACACAATTTCTGCAGTTCTGGAAACATAATATTCATTGACATGGTAGATTCACAGACCCCAATAAAGTTAATGTTTAGTCATCCTGCTTTTGGCAGCATGCTGCAGCTTACTAATTAATTTGGTTGCTGTTTGTGCTTTTTTTCTTACCACTGTGGATATAATCAATGGATATCAGGTGTTCTACAGTCAGGAAGACAGCTGTGAAAATGTATTCTGAAGTTATACTGAGGTTATCCTTCAAGCTTTGTTATTAGCACAAAAATAACAAAAATATTATTAGAGAAAATATTCAAATGCATTTTTAAATAGAGAGTTTATAAACAGTGAACTGTATTATCTTCCGTTGGAGGTATCCTAAACAGAGCCAAGCAAAAGTAAATCAGTGTCAGATAATTTTGTTTTCTGGACTTGGGACAGCCAAAACTTTCTTCAGCTGTACCAGGCTGCCATCTTGGCTTTCCATCACGGAGCATCTGGGATGCCAATCCTCAATTACCCTTTCTCACAGTTGCCTTGTGTTACTTATTTCTTCTGGCAAACCTATCATTTGCATCTGATTTGAAATAATTAATTTCTGTTTCTAACCAGTCTGTGAGTTTTGCTAGTTTTTCTTTCTTTGCTTGGAAATAAAATTAGTCAATTCCATTTTGCTTCATATAACATGTAAATGAATTAGATGGTGTAGATGTTACTGCTCTAACCTAGAAGACTGATCATCTGGAGACCTCAACATGCCCTCAGATTGGAGAAAGGAGGTTTTCCCAGCAAGTTCACTTTCTCAGTTAGTATGAAAGAGTACTTTTTGATATACAAGTTTGTTGGGTTTTTTTCTGTATTTCTCAAAGACATCATCTCTGGGATTCTGAGTTGAGGGAGGAAGAGGAGAATAAACAGTATTATAGTTCATGTCCTTTATTTGTGCCTAGAATGTTGGAAAGAAGCAAAGATGGGTGGATTCAGTGTGTACAGTGAGTCCAATCTTCTTGAAAATGTCATCCTCCCGCATTAATTTTCAAAATATTGGTGACTTTGGATAATGTTTCAAAGAAACAGCTTTAGCAAATACTGTCAATGCAAGTGACGGTGATAGGAGCTCAGTGGTTAAACAGGCTTGGAAAAATGTTTTGAGGAGTAAAGGACATACTATGATGGGTGTCATGGCAGGTAATCCTTTATTCATATCACAAATTCAACTTCAGTAGAACAGAAGTCCATACTTCTGTATGTTTTAAACAGAAGAGGTAGCAAGGAATAGTCTGTGGTACTCTCAAGATTTAATGTTTTCTCCGAATCACTGCTGATGTTCAGTCATGTGATCCATTTACTGTCCCTGTGCCCCTTATGCCATTTGCCCAGTAAGGCTGATCCAGAAAGGGGATTATAAATGCTCTAGGCACCACTGCATTTTAAAACTTTTTTAAATGAAATCAGGAGGTGTTTTTTCCTAGTAGTTACTTTCCAGGCAGAAATCAATTAGTCTAATAGCATTACTCTTCTCCAAAATGGAATTGTACTGGACTGGTTTGATGTCTTATAATTGCACACTGTATGGTTCTTTGACTCTTATCTCTCCCTCTGTCTGTGAATTTGAAACCATCAGGAAGATGTCACATTGGTATGAGTATTCTTCAGTGATAAGAACAGTAATTGTTGTAGGGAGACTTCTTAATCTTGGGTCACTCAAATCCCTTTTAAAGACAGCAGGTGCTCTCCAGAACAAGCATTAACAAGAAGAGATTATGAGGTAACCTGTTGTTCTTTATATCTCAGCATCTCTTGACAATTCTTACCATCAGGCACTGTGTTCAGAAGCCAGTCAGTATGGGATAAGAAATCAAGCATGACTCAGGAAGGAACTAAAATTTTCAGTACTAAAGAGTGGATTCATTTTAAAGGGTAAATACCAAGAACCGTTACAGGGAAATTTATATTTAGATAAGATAATTATATGAGTAAATTATAAAAGCAAGAAATAAATTGGCAGGGGCTAAAAAAAATGGAGCTGCAGATAACCATGATATAATGCAACCAGAAAAAAATTCTGCTTCCTCAGAAATCAAAATCTGAAACGGCACCTTTGCCAGGTTTGCATGGTGTTGAAATTCCGTGTACATTGTACCCCTCACCTTCTTCCCAACTGCAGCAAACATGGTGACAGCAAGTTGGTCATTCATATTGTCAGACTCTGGCACTGCTAAGAGTATGACTTCATACAGACGTGCTGGTGATGTGGGCTGCTTAGCATATACAGGTTCTGAATTCTTGAAGCTGAACATGCTCAGGGTCCAACATCTCTTCCAAGTATGGTCACAGTGGAGCAGGACTGTCTGTTATTCTCAGCTCTCAAAATTTATGAACTTCTGGATCCAAATGTCAACTCAATTTTGTTCAAATAAGATTTTGTTTTCTAATTCTGTCCATTTCCATCAAGATTATGACACAAAATTATGTGAGTAAAGCAGGTCTATGGCAATCTTTGGGAGGTAAGGAATTAAGCACAGGATGAATCATTGCAGTCAGATGATAAAACCACTTTCAAAACCAGTTCAGGGAAACTTTTTTAAAATGTATTTAGATCCAAAGATGTAGTTAGCACTTTCTAAGAACACACTAATCTCAGGGAGTGTTAGGGATTTAACCCTTCTTCACTTTACTTTGAAAAAAATCAGCTAGGCACCTATCTCTGCCTCTAAGTTCCTCAAATACTTTTCAAAAAATCTGGCCTTTGATAACTCAAATCCCCTTGACTTTCTGTAAGGCTTTTCATCCTGAATTCTAGATCCTCATAGGTTTTGAGTGTCGAACTCTCTTAAATTAAAATGTGAGTTAAAGGCCCAGGTACTTTTGAAAAGCTGAACCTTGGTGCTCAAGTGACTTATGAAAAAGAATGTTAGACTGCTAATTCCCTCAGGTGCTTGAGAAATATTTTCCTGTCACCTCTGAGAAACTATTCTAGAGGAATTTACTTTGTTAATCATTTACTTTGTCCCAAACTTTGTATAACAACTTTGTGGAATATTTATTATAGAGAATTTTTTATTTTTTTCTGCAAAAGAATGATAAAACTATTTTATAAAATGAAAAATTATGACAAAAGTATATATTTATGCTTTCAGGAGGCAAATGTGTTTTTTAATGGAACTTAAATAAATGGAATTTTTATGATGAAAAAAAGCAACAGTAAAAGCAGTGATTATATTTTTCATAGTTCATTTGCCTCCCTTGCCCTGAAGATCTTGTACAGAAGTAAAATGAGATCCCTGGTGAAGCCTACAATGTCATTGACTCTGAAGAAGAACTCAGAGACCCATTGGTGTTTAATGACCCTTACTAGCCTCCATGAAAGAAACTGGTATGATCCACTAAAGGAGACATATGGTTCTTTGGAATGATAAAGAAACACTGTTTTCTTCATGGGTAAACATTGTAGTCATGCATTTCTAAACACTGCCTGGTTTTAGATGACTGCTTTTAAAATGGCTGTCCAAATTTGGTGAGGAATTGCATTCATTTTTCATTAGTACTTGACCAACAGCAGTGGTATTTTTCCAATACTGCAATCATGCAATTTTAATGCTCTTGTTATTCTGCACTATCATATCAGACCAAACAAAACACAACAGATAAGAAAGCTGAACTACACAGTAAAGAGCAACTGGACTGCTTTATAGGGCATGGGCACATTGCATAATACAGTCATGGTGATATCCCATATCACCAGAGTTATAGGTAAGTGTTGGAATATTAGGATATTTCAGGATTCATTTCTTCGTGAGATTAAAGTATATCCTTTACTGCAGTTAGACATGGGACAGTGGCAACTGAAGGAAATGGAGGAAGGGAAAGAAAGGGAAGGGCAAGAAGAAGAAAGGAGAGATCAGGGTGAAACCTCAATATTTAAAGGCAAAATAAAATAAAAACTGATTTCACAATGAAGTAAACAGTAGTGGAGATTCAGCTAGGACAATATAGGAAGAAAAAAAGGAAATATTTTACTGCAGTCATATCACAGAATGAACAGGGTCAGAACGTGTTGCATGAGTACAGGCTGGTTGCAGACAGCAATAGAGTGTTGAATATATCTAAAACTCTCAGTTTACCCCAGTGTAGACAAATTTTGATCAGTAATGTTGTACTTTGTGCTTCTCTCTCCGATGTGTGTCCCCAGAATGAAAACATCTCTGTGACAGACACACCGCTGACATCTCTCACTGGTTCTAGAGATGCTGTACCTGTGGTAAAACAAGTGCAGTTATCTTAGTTTTAATTTCTCTAAAGGGTGTGCTCAATTTCTAAACTTGAACCATCCAGAGGAGAAAATATTAAGCTATTGGATTATTTCTCTTGATCAGTCTTTTTAGTGACTATCTTCACAGCTGCTTGTAAAAACATTGGTTCTGCTGGCTTATCATTTTTCTCCTCCTTTAGTGTACTTCTCAATGCTCCTTACAAGAGATAGAACTGAATTTGGCTTTTTTTTTTTAATTTTGTGAAATGTGACAATTTATGTAAACTAAGATTCCTTTTGAAAATCAGTTCATCAATTTTAAGTAATGTACTTGTCATATGGGAATATTAAAATGAAAGAAAAATGACATGGATATATAAGAAATTGAACTGACTGCCTGTTTAGAGATATCAAAAAACACAGTGATGAATACTCTGAAATATTTGTTGCAAAATCCTACCACTCTACAATCATCAGAGATGCAAATGTTCAAAATTCTTTTTATCTAAAGCTATCCCAGTGATTAAGGAAAAACTGTAATGTATGTAGACTTCTATGTTGCATATACCATGTGTCATAGCCATTATACTGCTGGGTAGAATCCTCCAACAGAAGTTCATGGTCCAGCTCAGATTTTGAAATACTGTAGTGGGAGGAATGGAAAAGGTGAATTTGCCTCTCACACTGGGACTGCAGGAGGGAGAAAATTGGCTAGTAGCAATGGTCAAAAATTCAGACTTTCCTATGATGGGACTGATGAAATGCAAGGCAGGGACAGTGCCCTGTAAAGGAGCCAAGTCATTTATTCTTCCTGGCAAGGCAAGAGTAAAGCAAAAGAAACTGTGATTCTCTGAGTCCCAAGGCTTTTTTGCCCTATTCTGCTAATGTAAAGGGCTTTAGGATGGATTTGCATTAACTTTTGAGATACTTTGCACTATTAGAGAGTATAAACTTGACATTTCCAGTCACTATTCATTCTCTAGGCTGCTCCCTGGTAGGACAAATGCCTTCTCTTGAACCATCAAAGAGCTGTGTTTCAACAGCCCATCAGGATAGTAACCAGACTTGAGTGTTATTTGTCCAAAGTATTCAGGAGATATCAATTGACCACCTTGCTTCTTTTCTGAATTGTTATCCTTTAAATGTTAGTGTTGACAACCATAAAAAATACACTGTTTTGATGGGATCATGCCAGTTTCAGTATCCTGCCTGGTGAAGGCTGGGGGGAAGTGCAGAAGCATTTAAGGGACGCTACTGCAATTTCCCTTTAAGAAATTCAGTATTCATTTGTTTTACTTTTTGTTGCATTACTTATGAGGTGACTGAGGTTACTAAATGAATATGAAAAAAGCTGTACATAAAACAAAATCAATTAAGAGTTATCCAAAGAATGTAAATATATTTGATACTGGATTGTAGTTTGGAAGAAACTCAAATTTGAATAAGAGGTCTATTTTTCATTGAGTATGCCCTGCACAGACATAAAAAATGCCAGTAAAACAGATGGCATAATGATTTTGGTAGCTTGACAGACTTACCCCACTGCTTCATTTCTCTCTGTGTTGACTTTGTCCCTTACATTCCAAAGATGGATAAATGTATTAATGTGTAGTTTACCACACAGGTCAGGGGATCTTTCTCATTTGACCTTGAAAACAAATGTTCTGTCTGCTCTCCATGGATAATTCATAAGATTTAGTGGCTCATCTCTGTATGTTTGGCATTTAGAAATGTTGCTTCCCCAAATGTCTCCTTGTCTTCTGCACCAGTTAGGTAGTGCACTGCATCTGAAAGCTGGTTACACATTTATGGGGCCAGACTCGTGTCACATGGTGATTTCTGGTTCTTTAGCAGGAAGGCACAGAATGCTGTGCCATTTTCCAAAGTGTCCCATTTTCCTGAGTAGCAGGACATACTGTTTGTATGTGCTTTGGACATGATCAGTTGAAGAAAAATGTTTGATGCAATTTAGACAAAAAAGAAAACAAGTGATGGACAAGCAACAATCACTCTTACAGAATTTTCCATTAATCAGTGAAATAGCTGAATGAGTTTATGTATGTGTCTGTGTAGAATCATAGCTGAGAGAAAATAGAGGGCAAAGACAATAACATAGCCTGAATCCCTAACTGTTAGAAGTTTGTGTTAGCTGAATTACTAGACAGTGATATCTAGCAAGCAAGAGTACTTCAGTATAGATAAGATGGAAGAAAAGTGAAATGAGAGACTAAAAAATACAAGAATAAGGTCAGTTTTCTAGGTGAGACAGAAGATAAGACACCTCTGGTAAATACTGTCCAGTTTTAGGGGGTATATTTTTGAAGATATTTCTGCTTAACTTCATACCTTCATGAGCTGCTGAATTCATGCTGGCTACAGGGTTTATAGAACAAAATCTGATCCTGCTTCAGAGAGCTTGCAGTAAAGAGTAAGGTAATCACGGATTTGAATACTGTCAGGATACACCCCTCCACATCAGGAGGCAGTGAGACAGTATTGATCTGCTGGGTAAGCAGCAATTACATCTCATCAGTAGCTTAGTCATTATTGAGTCTCTAGTCATCATAGCAAAATAAAGATTTAATATGGGACTATGTCTGGGCATATATTCACAAAAATGAAACAAGTTGTTCAGCCCCACTTTGCAGGACTACAGTTCCTGTCTAGACAGTGAATATTTGTTAAGATACATGGATGGGAATACTCTTAATATTTTTTTCTCAGACCAAATGAAATATAAAGACATTTTAAGGACAACTCATATTCTTGAAAGCACAGATACCAAAAAAAGCCCCTTCCAACTGGCACAAGATGTTACTTCCATAAGATAAGCCAGTTATCATAACCTTCCGTTACTATTTCTTTTTCTTCTATCCCTTGTGCAAGTCCTTGTGCTGCTACATGGTGAGCTTCAATGACTGACCCAAACTAAAAATAATATGTCAAGAAAAAAAATAGGATTTCAGCTCCATAAGTTCTCCAATCAGCCCCTTGTGTCACTATGAACCGGGTTGTGCCAAGAGAGGGAAAAAAGTAAGAGATTCAAAAATGAGAGCTATCACCTCTCAGGAGCAGTACTAACTTTTCCTAACTGAAGGTGTGCCTGGAATTGTGGTAGTAGAAAAGCTGTCCCCAGAAATAAGAAAAATAATGATAACAGTGTGTCGCACCTAATGAAGGATGGTATTGATCTTGAGCTTATTGAATATTTGCCATTTCTAT
This sequence comes from Nicator chloris, assembly GCA_013400495.1. Taxonomy (NCBI): domain Eukaryota; kingdom Metazoa; phylum Chordata; class Aves; order Passeriformes; family Pycnonotidae; genus Nicator; species Nicator chloris. The sequence goes on along the minus strand of WAAE01015678.1, from coordinate 21,827 downwards.
AAAGTCCTTGGCACACTAGCACTTGATTAGATATTTTTAAGAGATCCTAAAGAATTTAATGCTTTTTGTTATATTGGGTCTGTGCCTATTAAAAGATATACTGAATACTGTTCATAATTATGTTCATAAGAGAACAGTAGTAGGATAGCAGCTGAGATGTAATTAATTTCATGGAGAGATAACAATTCTTACTTGACAACAAAGTTAAAAAGATGTGCTTGACGGGAAAAATCTAAGACCAGGAATGCAGTTTTGTCCTTGTGCTGGTGGCGAAGAGCGGCATACTGTTCTGCAGAGATTTGGGAAATATTCTGTTCCATCCAGGCTCATAGGCCTAAAAGAGCAACAATCCCAGTGCCCATGGGCAGCACAAACAAATTGTCTGTGCTCCTTGCATTTGCTCCCACTGCTGAAGAGGAACCTTTATCTGAGCCTTTTCTCTCTCTTTCTGGCCCCTGTGCTGAAGCTGCTTCAAAGGGCAGGCGCTTTGTGTGCTCCACAATTTAGGCATAACTTTGGAGTTCTCTGTGCCTTGGAGTTAAATGGCCCTGTTATGCTCAGTCACCAAAGATGTGCCCATTGAGAGGAAAAGAGACATCACCTGTGGGACCTCCTGCCTTTGCTGGTGAACCAAAGTCAGCCACCTCCTGCATCTGAGTCCACAGGGCAGGCACACTGGCACCCTGGTGCACTGGCAGTGCGCAGATGCCGGCCTCCAACAAGTGCACCAAAACTACAGCCAGACCCCAGGGGCTGCAGAGCTCTTCTAAGCTGAATTTGAGAGTACAGTTTATTCCATCTGTATGGGCTTGGAGAATAGTGCATTCAAATTCTTGAATTGCATGGCAGTGTTAATGTTTGTCCACTGTTCCTCACCATGCCCTTTCCAAAGTATGAATCCAAACCAAGGGTGTTCTAGTTTTGGCAATTTCTCCCACTCTTCCCTTTCTCTTCCTACTCCCCTCCCAGATGACACAGAGTGACTATAGGGGGCAATACAACCTCACCATACACACACAGCCTCTGTACATTGCTTATAAGCCACATTAATTGGTGGAAACATTTAAGAATCAGTTTTTACTTCTTGCTTTTGAATAACTTGTGTCATGATAGAGGTAAATGATATTGTTACCTGGCCTCCACAAAATGGAAAATTTTAACTTCAGATAAGCTTTTATTGCTTAGATGTTTTTTGTTCGAAAGTGGAAGTTAATAAATAATGATTTTATTTCATACTACTAATTCAAATTAAAATCTAAAATAAAACAAGCCATAAAAACCAAACTAAGGTAATCTTGAAATTCATTTGACATTGATCTAAGCAGAACTGCTCCAAGTCTGTGTGTATCTCATATTCATGTAATTCAATCTATATGCCTGTCAATATTTCTGCTGCAGTTTAATTTCTTCAGATCAGCTTCTTTCTCACTTAATGCAGACTTCGAGAAGTTAGTCCAGTTTACAGGGCTTAAATGACATTCTTATATTTTCCAGGATTTCTGTGTAAAAAATATTTACATATTAAAACTCCTGAATGAAAAATCTAACTGTTGTAGCAGCAAAAATATACATCAATTAATTTGGTCCCATTTTTCCTACACTGATTGATGTGCACTTCACAGTGAGCAAGCAAAGAATGGTAGCAAAGATAATTTCCAGTTCTTCTTGTTCAATGGTGTAAAGTTGTGTACCTGAGCTTTTCTTACTCAACCTTCCTGCTTTCTGAAAAGGAAGAGTTAGACGATGCAGGGCTGAACTTCTGTTAACATGATTAGAAAAGCTGTTGTTACAGACTATTTTCTATTATTTTAATTTTGTGTCATTATAATTTTTGACAGTTACTGTTTACCAGAGTTTCCCTGAAGCAAAAATGATTTAATGTTCAACACACACATTAAAATGTGTTCTATTTTCATATGTTAAAGTTGATAGAATTATAATTTAAGCAGAAATCTGTGCTTAACAGTGCAGCACATAGAATATCTGAACACAGATGAAACTGAAACTTCTATCTGAAGGGAAAACAAAGGCAGCAGTAATGTGCCTTAATAATTACAGTTAGAGCAATGTGGTATTTTTGTAATGAAATTCAAAACCCAGGTGAAGATAATGTGCTTTGGGTTTTGCTGTAGAAGCAAGGCATAGTTTGAAACCTGGGCTTTCATACTTGGTGACTTTATATTGGCTTTATATTGGCTCATAACCAGACCCATAATTTTCACTAAAAGTCCCTTTTCAGTTTTTTCATCCATTCAAACTCAGACCTGACAGTAAGTCTCAAATTCTAGAGGAAAATCCACTGACTTCACTGAATGCTGAAAATTCTTAGTTTCTAATCCTCTAATGTGAACACTTCAGGTTTACTCAATAGCTTACTGACCTTTACTTAGCCATGTACACATTTCAGTGGGAATTTTCAATGCTTTTTCACTAAAAATCGTGTTCAACAATATTTCCTGATCATTAAGACCTGTGTACCTAAAGCATAGACCGAGAACATCTTCTACAAGACCAGAATACAAATCTATACCTTTTCACAACCTCTTTCTTTCTGTCGTTTGTTGGATTCATGTGAAATCCAGTTTTAATAACTCCTGGTATTGGATATTGCTGGTGAGTGTGACCAGTCGTTACGTATGGTGGTGTTAGGACTTGATCCTTCCTTTCCGCTCGTTGTCCAAGAAGAGTGCTCAAAGTTAAGCTAGAAAATAATCCATTGAGATTGATGGTCCATGTCTATCCACAAAAATAAAACCCCCAAATCCCCCAAAACTGCAAAACTGATTTTTTGACTTTGAAGGTAGAAGTGAATAGTTGCTCATCTGAGTACTTGTAGGGGAAAATAATTAAAACCAATAAAAAATATCAAACTAAAACTATATTTACACACTCACTGCAGAAAAAGAGTTCAATAGTTATACAGAATTTCATCTTGTTCTTTATTATATATTGTGCTAAATATATTAGAAGCAGAGCAGGACTAACTAAATTTGTAGTCTTTTTCAAGGAAAGTGCTGAGTCATTTGGTCGACTCATGTAAAATTGAAAATATTTTAATGCAAATAGCAGAATATACATCAGAATAGAAGAGATGCAGGAAAATATGATATAGATCAGTGATGGCTGGAAAATTTCTGATATGGTGCCTGTTGTTAAAACAGGACCAAAAAGGGATCCTGCGAATCAAGACCGTTGAACTCCACCTTGCTTCCACGGAAACAGATTGGGAGTCTTATTAAGGATAGAATAATTCAGCATATGGATAAGTATAACCTAATAGGGTCAAACCTACACAATGTTGGTAGAGGGAAAGCATACTTCTCTAACCTGCTGAACTGCCTTGGAAAAGTTAATCAATTAGAAGACAAGGGTGACCTGGTGAACATAATTTACTTGGATTTTCAAAAAATTCCTTATATGATCCTTCCTAAAAGACTATTAAGGGAAAAATATGACTGGGGTGAGGGGCAAAATCTCACAGCAGACTAAAAACTGGGTAAATTATGGAGATTTGCACTGAAAGTCTTCTCCTGTAAGTGTAAAGAAGTTAATAGTAGGATGCTCTAAGGGTTCACACCGGAGCTTGTGTTACTTGATATTATTTTTAATGATTTGGAAACTATATCTGCTAAAACTGGCATTAACATTAGCTAGTCAAGTCAAGAAGACTTTGAGACTAGGAGAGATTGGTTAGATTGACAAGACATATATTTTACATATATATTTGGATAAGTATAAATTTCGGTACTCATTTTATGGGTTATTTTCAGTTCCAGCACCATATTTTACATCTTTATTTTCTACTGAGAATAATTTATCTGCTCTCTGAGTAAGGATACAATAGATATCCCTGCAGCAGCCATGTGGAATAAATAGCTTTCTCTAGGTATAGAAGTAGACAGAGTTTCACAAGAATGAGGAATTCCCATTTGTCAGGTCACTGGACCTTTTCCTCAAGGCAATCAGGCTGCATGACCAGAACAAGAGCTGTGTTTATCATAAAAGATGAAAATCCTCCTTCATAAATACTTAAAAGTAAATACCATCCTTGTTAGATCATGCTGGAATGTCTGAGTTTCTGAGGCACTCTTAACTACGACACTGACACTGCTGCCTACTGTCATCTGCAGCCCAGAAGACTGTAACCCATCACTGGTGTTCTTTGGGAGTTCTTGCCTGTTACTTCCCAGCACTCTCAATCCTGTCTCTTCTTCATGCAGTGTCAGTAGGACCAACATTCAGCTCTGCATCTCCTTCTGGTATGGATATCTCGGCTGGCTGTCACCTACTTCTAAAGTAGTTGGGGTTGAGTTTGGTCAGGGTTTCATCATTTGCTTTACTTTTTTTCCCTACTGTCTTTTCTACACTACATTGAATTTTGAATCTGTAAGATTGTTTAGAACACCACCCAGTACAGGACTGAAGACTATGACCTTATATCAAGTATGTTATATGTGAAGTACTCAGTTAATGGGGTGCTGCAGATTTCACATCCACTCTGTCTAAACTGAAGTCCATTCATTTTTCACCAAATAGTTAAATAGTGAGAGTTAACAGATGATATCTCCTTCAAACTGAAATGGGTTCATCTAGTTTTAGAATAAGCACAATGAAGAGATTTTGTGTTGCTTTCTATGATGTTTCTTAAAAAACCCCTTTTTTACCATTTTTACTGAGGCAAAAAGGCAATTTTTGTAAATGCAACATTTTGGACTATGAGTAAACACAGTGAGGAAAAAAGATTATTTCTTGGCAAAAGAAATGTGTGGAAATTACAGCACTAAAAATAGCATTTATCTTGATCAATAACTCATGCTTTTAATTTTTTTCCTAAAAAATATTAATAGAGTTTTTTAAATAAAAAGACCCAATGCTTTTTTTTCTCTATTGTTGTTGAAGCCCTGTTTGTATTTACATCCAGTCATTTAATGCCCATTAAAGAAGTAATGCTATGTTAATGTAAGGGAAAAAAATCAATGCTACTCAGATCAGTAGCTGTGGGGAAACAGTGCAGCAGCTGGTTTGCAAACAGCAAGCCCACATAGATCAATGAAATTACAAGCTAAATCTGCTGATGCTCACAAACTGCTTCAGCATTGTGATGTCTAACCTTTCTCAAGTTCAAGATCTCTGGCAAGACAGCAATAGCTAAATGAAGAAAAAAAAAAAGAAAAAAAAAGGCAAAAGAAAAAAAAAGGCAAGCACAGAAGAAACAAAGAAAGGACATAATGGGCTGGTGGAGAATTTTAGCATGATATATAATATTCCACTTTTGAAGTTATCAGTGTAACTGCAGGTTTGTAACAGATATAAAAGCCACTGTAATCTCCCAGTGAGCAAAGCTGGCATCTACACACTCTGGAGATTTTCTTCCTTAAGAGTGTTCAAATCTGTCACATATTACCTTGAACTGTAACACTGGAGGGCTAGAGAGCACTTCAGCAATGTGGTTGTTAATGTGAATTTTGGAAAATAATTTATCAATGAGCAAAAGTACAGCTTCTGCCATGTCTTTTATTTTATGTTATGCTTGTAGCTTTTAAAATGGTTTGAATTTTGTTAACTCATAAATTAAACATGCAGAATATTTGACTTGTTGAATGCAAGATTCATTTGCATATTTTATGCTATTTGTATGGTAAGGGAAGAAGCCCCTTTTACCCCAAGGAAAACAACACTGGGCTTTATCAGTATCACGTGAATAACATGCCTGTCAAGTGATTATTTTCAGGGCAGTCCTCACCCCATTGCTGCCACTTTTTTAAACACAGAAGCATTTTTCAGGCATTAATCAGCAAGAAGATAGAGGGAACCAATCTCTGAAGATTGCTATAAAATGGAACACATTTTATAAAGGGAAATAGGTTCATTCCAAGAGCAGAATAAAAGACATCTTGCATTTCCTTCAAATATTGACAGATGTATTTTGTGGGGAACAAAATGTATACTTGGCAAATATATAATTCTTATTGTCTACTGATGTCCTATTGCTTTACAAATATTAATTAAATATCAGAGTTTGATTCTCTTCTATTGTATCTGTTGTGTAGGTTGCAAATAAAAAATATCTAGAGGTTGGAAATATCTTTTTGGTCTTCCAGCCAGGGAGTAGCAAAACAGAAAATGGATATCTTTTTACCTGTCTTCTGTTATTATAGGCTTGCATTACTTTACGCACCAAGCACATTCAAGAATCAAATCAACAGTGAGGTGAAGTGTGATTATTTCTTTTACTGTCAATTGTTTCTGCTGAAATGACCATTTCTGGATTTGACTTAAAAGTTGCTTTTCTTGTCTACCTTTCTCAGATACTTAATGATGAAAAAAATGAAGGAATATTTTAATTTTGAAATGTCACACTTTGTTTCTCTTTTGCTTATAGATATAGATACAGCCATTTTCCTTCCATTATTGATCATTATGTCAATTCATTACTTTATGGTGCTGCTCAGCAGTGCTGACGGCCAGATATTTCCCGCTGGATGTGTAGGGAAGACTGATTGTGAAAATAGTTACTAACAGGGTGAAAACTGACTGTATACACTAACACTGCTGGTGGTGTGCAGGCACTAGGGGAAATCTCTCCTTCTACTCCACATATTTGCTAGGAATGAGAGAGAGATGCCCAGCAGAGGTTAGGAGTTTTTTCTTCCAAGCCTGTTCGAAGATCCACAATGATTGTAAGGGAACACCAGCATTTCTTCCAAGGGTCATAGATCATCAACACCGAGGTGTGCTTACATGCAGGATAGGACTTCTGAAAGCTTTGTCTTCAGATTTTATTCAGGCCTCTTTCTTTATTTGGAGCTTATTCAGAAAACTCTTGTAAAAGTACTGAAACTGCTGAGACACTCCTGAGCTAAAGAGAAGGTTCCTGTTGATAAATGCATGACCAGCATTTCTGCAAAAGTCTTTGTCATTCAAAGCAAAATATGAATTTGTGATGAAGACTTTTTGGTCATCTTAAGTAAATGAGCAAGCTTCTATAAGGAAAGCTGTTCCCATGAAGAATGTGAGAAGAAGTAAGCATGGGAAGAAAAGCAGTTCACACAGTCTGTGTGCCTCGCTCAGGTTTGCTTTGTCCATCTGGCGAACAAAACTACCCATTATTTTGTTGGTCTCTTCTGTGCATTGTAATTTGGCAATCAAAGTATAAATCTTGCACATCATAAAGAGTGCATCATCGCAGTGAAGAAACAAAAAGCATAATTGTGGGGGGTGCAATTGCTTTGTTCAGAGTTTTTTATTATAACAAAAACATCACCACGCTTGGAGAACCCCAGCAATAATTCCTCTTGACTGCAATAAGTACTTTCGAGGAAGAGAAAGCTGATGAGCTGCAGGCTTCCCTGCTGCTAAATTCGTCTAACAACCCACTCATGATGTTTTCTGCTTTAAAGACCAATAGGATCTTTGTAGATTGGTTGGATGCTCTTCTTTTCAGAATAGCTCAGATCCTGAAACTTTTCCGTTGGTTTGAAAAGCTGGATGCAGTTTGGTTACCAGGCAGCATCAGTTGTGAACATTATTCAGTTACACTATCACACTGGCCATGGAGTTACATCCAATTTTACAGAAATTTTTGATTGTGTATCTGCCCGATCACCTTGAATGTAAAAGACCAGTGGGGTTGGGAGTTTGGCCTTATTTCTACATCTGCACAATGTGGTGAAGCTTCATCTCTGCAAGGATAGAAATCAAAATCCTGAAATTAGCATCCTGAAGTATCTCAAAACTTTGAATATGGGCTCAGACCAAACCTTAATTTTGAGGCTTATGCTATCTCCTATCTTGATAGAATAATTCTATCTTATTCTGTCTTGGTTATCATTTCCGATGATGGTCAAAATGAGAAGAAAGAAATTAAAATCTAGTTTTAAATTTCCTTTAAAAAGAAAGATCATCTCCTTTGACAAATAGGAATATGGCTGGGCAATTTTTTCTCTGATCTCTGTTATCATCAGCAATGTGTATGTACCTAATTGAATCTGGATGAATAAGTGCTATAACAAAAAAAGCTATACTGTTATTATATCAGAACATTGCTGGAAAGTACAAGCAGAAATCATGAAAAATGCTGTTTTGATGAGACAGCTAGGCCTCTAACCTCAAAGTGGATATACCCTGGATGCTCATTTGGAAAGAAAAAAATGTTTTGCATCCACTCAGTCATTGCACAGAAAAAAATAGTTCTTGAGAAATATATTGGTAAAATTCATACCACTTTAATGGAATTACCTATTGAGGCATTAATTGTATTTGTATATGCACTGCAAGGCTTTATTTTAGTCAAATAGCAGTTTTACTGATCTTTTTTTGGCTTAAATGCACCTAGAATGGCATCATTCAAGAAACAAGCAAAGCTGCACCAGCTTTTAGAGCCTAGGATCATTTTTTCCTGAACCCTAGAGAGCTTATTTCTGCCCTTGATGTATGCCACATGTGTGCAGCTTCTGCCAGGTTGTTCTCATGCTGTTCTGGTTTCCCATCATGTTGTGACCCAGCACAGCCAGGAACACCTCACAAGCCTTTTCTTTTCAAGTGTTGGCAGATTGGTGAGGGGAGAGGATGGCCTTGCACTTGATGTGCAACTGAGCCTCTGGGATAACTTCTCCAACTGTTCTCATTCAAAAACTGTTTCTGAAATTTGGCATATCCATTATATGCCATGAGATGGTCTGTGTCCCCTAATGTGCATCTCTTTCTGGTTTGCTTCACTGTTAGCAAAAAGCACTTAGCAGAATTTTTATTTTCACCAAAGTGACCTTAAGGTCTGTAATGGCTGATCCTAGACACTTTGCACTGGTTTTGGCTGGGAAAGTGTCAATTTTCTTCACAGTAGCTTGTATGGGCTATGTTTTGGATTTTTACTGGAAACAGTGTTAATGCTGGGATGTTTTCATTACTGCTGAGCAGTGCTTGCATGGACTCAAGGCATTTTCTGCTTCTCACCCCAATCCAACTGTGAGTAGACTGGGGGTCACAAAGAGCTGGGAGGGGATGCAGCTGGGACAGCTGACCCTCACTGACCAAGAGACATTCTACTCCATAAGGCATCATGCTCAGCATATAAAGCTGAGGGAAGGAAAAGGAAAGGGGTGGACATTGAGAGTGATGATGTTTGTCCTCCCAAGTCAACATTCAGGGCAATGGAGCCCTGACTTCCTGGGTAAGGTTGAACACCTGCCTGCCCATGGGAAGCAGTGAACAAATTCCCTTTTTTGCTCTGCTTGTGTGCATGGCTTTTGCTTTACCCATTAAACTGTTTTCAGCTCAAAACAAGGGTTCTCTTACTTTTATTCTTCTGATTGTCTCGCCCTCCCTGCTGCGGTGGCAGTGAGTGGCTGCGTGGGACTTATTTGACAGCTGAGGTTAAACCACAACACACCTTCTTTTCCAGAGAGGGATTTTCCACTTACAAAGAGCTGGGTTTCCATTCTGTCTCTTTGTTAGTATTCTGCACTTAAAGGCATTGGTTTCTGCTCTTCCACTGGCTAAGTAATCTTGAGCCCACAGTGAATGGGAAAAACCTTACAGAAAGGAACAAAGCTGTACTTCCCATCATGGGCAAAGATTTGTTCCGCAGCAAGGGTAACTTACAGTAAGAGAAACTCATATATAAATACACAGGGGTATAAAAACATTACCTATACCACATTGACAACAACTGAAAAATAGTGTAAGAGATGTGATGAGTTAAATATATGTTGTATATTTATAATACTAGGACTGCTTTCTCTGTGTCTGTCTCTGACTTGCTGTGCACATCCTGTCTCCCTGAAACTGGAAATTAAGGTGTTGGATGGGCTCTCTTTGACATTAATTTTTATCATTCCTGTGCTTAGCAATCCAAACCAACTTTCTGATAATGAAATTCGTGTTAGAAGGAGACAGTGGACTTTTGTACATTAGACAGTTTGAGGGCGATACTAGTACTGCTTTATTTATATTTGTTGTAGCAGAAGTGCTAAGTCTGCGCTGGTTAGCAGCCTTGTCAGCATTTCCATTACAAACTTCGGTTCAGTATGAGTTCCATTACGAATTTTAGGGCTTAAAAAACAACTGTTGCTTTTCATCAGTGGTGCTGCTTGATACATGCTTAGCCAGCAAGAAAGTGATTTTACAAATTTTGTGTTTAGGTTGTTTTATCCATTTAGCTCTTCAATTGCAGATGCCTCAAAAATGCAAAACAATGTGGGAAAGTGGGAAACTAGTGAGGGTTTTTTTGCAAAGCTCGGTCCTGAAAGAAGTTTAATTGTTCTTCAGCCTGCCAATTCATGTGCGGTTGATGTGTTTTATTCTCTTAAAAGGCAGTTACTTCAGGACCAAAATAGATACTCTAGACTGGAGGGTTTGGGTGTCTCAGCAATGACAATCTCACTGACAACTGTTCCCCCATTGCTAAGACGTCCATTCATACCTGATGAGGTGCAGACCTGGACCTATTCAGATGCCAAACCTGTCCAGCTTTCTTAATTTCATACCTGTGAAAGTTGGCCTTAATACTCAACTTAGCGAAGGACATCCCTGAGCATCTGCTTCCTCTATCAAATCTTCAGCATTGTTTTTTTCCCTAACTTTGCTTTAACCTTCAAAAATGGTGACGGACTCCCATCCCTAACCCAACAGATAGAGTACAATCACCTTTATTTTACCCTCAGCACTAACTCCTTTCTCGTGGATGGTTTCATGGAATAATGTTGCCATTATTTCTGCTCAAGGTACATTACAAGCTGTTGCCTTGCTGCTGGCACCTTATTTGGGCTTCAGGATGGCAAAGGTTGTCATGTGGGGCAGCTGGCCAAGTCAGTGCTCCAGGCAAGAAGCCAAGGCTGTCTTCTTTCTAGTGTTGCCACTTTCTTTCCTCCCTGGAAGATCACTCTCTTCCTCTCAAACTGATACAGAAAGACTATTAGAGAATTAATCATACCTCAGGTGTCTTGGGGAATATTCTTGATTTTCCAGTCACTAATGTGTGAAAATCTTACACTGGAATAATGCCATATGTCAACCTGTGGCAATATCAGGGAAATATTGACAGCATTTCATTAATGAAATGTTGAGCTTGAATGACCTGTAGGCTGAAAATTGAGGCTCCATAAATTTAAAATAGTCTCTCAGCTATCATTTGATCTAGGGTTCCCGCATGAACAGAAATGTTGTCCCTGTGGTCATCAGAAAAAAAACATTATTGTGATATGATAAGAAAATCTTGCCCAAACACTAAAACTGAAAAACCTCTCACATTGCTATGATAGAAAGACTTTTAAATTTTATAGTGGCTTTTTTTTTTTTCCTTTTGTAGCCCCCTGATAGTGCTCCCAATAGGATCTCCCTAAATAAACTGAATGTATGGGTGCATGCCACTGAATTTAAGCTCTTCGTTGTGAATTTCTCCATTGATTATGTCATGTGCGTCTTTACACTAAATTCATGGCATAGTAACCATTATAATCTAAAAATTATTATTACAAAAGTATTGGTTTTCAAAGACTGTTACTGACAAATTTTACATGTGTGTTTTCAAAATGTGAGAAAAAGAAGCCATGAAAAGACAGAATAAGAACTGCAAATTAAGCAACACAGCAGAAATATTAATTAAAAGAGGTTAATTGGGTTGGGGCAAGGTGGTGGGAAATGCTCTAATCCTCTGCATTACCATGTGATGTTTTAGTGCTTGATCATTCTTGAGGCCAGGAAAAGAAGGGATTGGAAATTACAGCATGGAGGAGGAAAGAAATGTAATCAACATTTTCATTTCTTATTATTTTGCACATTCTAATGGGAGGGAGAGTGCTTGGGTAGCCTGCTTCAAAAAGAGGAGAGTGTACATAGCACCAGGATCTCTCCGGAGAATGCCAGTCCTGTCTTGTGCAGTAAATTCTTGTGGTCAACCCCACAGGATAGCTGGAATTGTGAAATAATTATCATAGCTAGCCCTCAACAGATAAATAAGTTTAGAGATGTTCTTTCTTATTTTTGACCTTTCCTTTGAAATTAATTTCCCTTATTTGCAACTCTTAAGTGTTTTTACCCTCTCCTTTGTAAAACAAAGTAAACTCAATCTTTTATTCTTCAATTCTTTTTATTAGTGATCTGATAAACATGAAGTTTTCCCTAAGGAGCAACAAACAATATTAGAGTGTGCATGATAATTTGTAGACTCCTGTCTCCCACACAATTTGAGTTTGCAATAACCTACTGTGTCTGTTTTCCCCTAAACTACAAAATCCTCAATGTTGAAAGAAAACATTTAGTTCAGGAGTTTTCAAACAACTGCCTCTGTTCAAATAATAGCTAACAACATGTAGACAGTATGAAAGACATGATCTCAATAATCTATCACTGAGATTCAAATCTGGATTAAGACATGCTTAATTCAAAATTGTATGAAAAAAATCTATGAAGAATTTGCAGAAACATAATGATTTCAAGGCAACTCTAAGAAATAATTAACCCTCTCAGAAGTCATCCCCTTTTCCCTCAAAAGTATTTTAGTATTTTCATTTAAGTCAATGTTTATGGACCCATAAGGCCAACATTTTCAATGTAAAAAGTGTTAATATTATTCATTTCCTTACTTGAAAATTTTTGGTTGAATTTTTGAAATAAAAAGGCCAGATTGGATGTGGTGGATCTGAACAGCCTGGTCAAGTTGAAGGTGTCCCTGCCCACAGGAGGGGGGTTGGAAGTTGATGATCTTCAAGGTGCTCTTGCAACCCAAACCATTCTACAATTCCATGATTCCATAAAGGTTTCTATGCCAGCTATAAGTATTGCTGACACATGGCTTTGTTTTGGTTTTTAAAAGTCCCTGGATGACAGCTGGGATGTTCACAGTCTGGACAGTAGGGCATTTGCAATCATGGCTGGAAAGCCAGCAGGGAGAGATTTTCTGCAGTATTTTTCTGAGCAACCAGTTGTGGGTTTACTTGTTGTTGTTGTTGGTTGGGTTTTTTTTTGGGGGGTGGGGTGGGAGGGGGAGGGTTGGTTTGTTTGGTTTTGGGGGAAGTGAGACTGTAAAATGATACTTCACTGCAGAGATGATTGTTGGGGGTGAATAAAATGTTGGTAATGAACTACTCATTACCTAGAAAAGTCAAGTCCCAAACTAAAACAGCCAGATTAAGAGTAACAATCCAACAGGAACCTGACTCACAGCCACTCACAAGAGCTGCCCTGCTATGTCTCAAGATATATGGATATATGGAATTAAGCAGAGAGTGACAACTTAACTTGGATTTTGTTTTCCCTTTCTTCTCTCAAATTTGTTAAGTTTCTCTTAACCCTCCAGTGATGCCAACTGGTGTTTTGTCAGCTACAGTTTTAGGAGATGTCAGCACATTCTCAAGGATTTTGGTTGCCATGGATAAGTGCATTTCTTTGATTTTTCCGGGACATTGTATATTAATAAACAGGGTATTTTGTTTACTTTTTATGCATATTTAATTTTGCAGCCTATTTGTTCCTTTAATTTTTTGACAGGAAAAATATTGCAGAGTGTGGGGCCGCTTTAAAAACAGTCAAACTTCTGCCAAACTTTAAAGGTCAAAATCAACTGTGACACCTACAGTTCAAATGTAATTAGTTGGAGATTTACTGGGATTTTATGCCAATCTCCCAGTAGCTTAGGAGTGACATGATATCCAACCTTATGGGATCCCAGGAGAAGTACAGGTGGATGTGAGGACAAACAGTAAAATATACTAGCTAACATGCTGTACCTTTTAGCAAGTCATCAGTCTCCTACACTGTGCAAGGAACAAGACTGCATTCAGTATTTTATTTAAAATAAATAACCTGCCAGTCTCTGACATGGCCATCTAGTACAAACTTGATGTATTTATTTAAAGCTTAGCTCATTCTGTATGTTCTTGGATCATTAAACTGAAGGACTTGTACAGTCGTGATTTTTAATGAAGCATGTTTGAATAATTATGCTAATTTACAAAGCACTAGAATCAAATCAAGTGATCAAAGTTTTCATGATTACTATCGTGTTTTTGTAACTTCCCCCATCACTGATTTCTGCATAGACCCTAAGCCTGGCTGCCTTTTTTTTTTTTTTTTTGTCATTTATTTAGAAATTGCCACGAATCAATGTGGAAAGTTTAAAAAAATTACACTAGAAAAGAAACATTTTTTATGTTATGTCTCCACAGTGGACTTTGTAAGAGTTTGAAAGTAATAAAGGTCCAACAGACACCAGCCTAAATACAGTCTATAATCAATACTGTATTCTGTCTTGACAGAAAGCTGAATTTTTATCTGTTAAACGTGTGAGCTTGGGGCAGCTCTGTGTCTGAAGTGGTTTAAATCTGAAATGTGATGTGCTGCGAAGAAAGTTGATTGACATCTTTGTTTATTGAAAAGTATTACATGAACAACAAAACACGGCCAAATACAGAACACTCCATTGCAAAGTGCAGCTGTGTTATTTTTCAATCCTATGTGTTCTGCCCCTTTGATGCCTGTCTGATATAATAAAACTGCAAGGATCTTCTTTGATTCAATAGTAAAAAATTTGGACAAGGGCGAGATATGGAGATATATATTGGTTGCAGGGATTTGGTGAATATCTTTCAAAAAAAAAGGGGGGGGTTAGGTTTAATGTTTCTGAAACTGAAAATAAATTAGTATACATTTAATAAGCAAGTTGTCTGAGTCTGCTTGAAATATTTTTAAGTATGCATTGTAAGAGAGAGAAAAGAACAATGATGACTAATCTTAAAGCATTAAATATGCAGAATACAGAATTAAGTTACATTTAAATTTCATGTTAGAATAATTATGCTGTTCATTGACATTTTCCCATGTTTTATTAAATCTTTATTATGTCAAGGTAAATAGAGGTTAATTCTGCTGTTATCTCTTCCAGTAAAGTATTATCTTTAATCTTGCATTAATAAAACAGTAGTAAGTTGCACAATGTGGGTAATCACCATAGACTAATTTATACCATTCTAAAATCTTGCATTTACAGTACAGTGCAGTTTAAAATAGATGTTACCAGGAAACATGGAACATAATTTAACTTACAGAAAAAATACGTTTTTCTCTGGGAAATTTACAGCTACATTTCCTTAATGCATTGACTTATTGGCAATACACACTACAAACTTCCAGCTCTGCTCTTCCTTTCTCTTGTTGCTTTATCTTTCGTTACTGCATGAGCTACTTTGACTTGCCTCTGACACAGCACAAACTGTTAAGTAGAAGTCTTTGTTTTCAGCAGTTTTCTCTAGAGTCCTCACTTTGAGCAATTTTCTGTGGTCAGCACAGAATGCAAAGTCCCACGTCCTTGATTCCTGTGCATCCTTCTTCAGTCACAGATACCTAGAGGAGTTCACCAAACTACACTGCACTGTAGTGAGGGCAACAGACACCCACTGCAACATTCCTTATGTCCGCTTGCACACTACTCTTGACCCAGAGAGTCCCAGCTGGCTCATCATTCATCCCTAGGCAGAGCTCCAGGCATCTCTGCTGCTTTCACATACAGGCAAACTCTTCCTCTTTTCCATCCTAGCCCATCCCTCCTGAAGATCTGGTATCCACATATTGCAGCACTGCAGTTGTGGAACCTATCCCACAACATCCCTGGGATCCCAGTAAGTTTCTAGTCCTGCAACAGCATGCACACCTCAAATTTCTTCTCTTTTTTCCTCATTCCAAGTGCATGTTTAGATGCACTTTACAAAAATTCTTTGAAAGTCCTATCCCTTAGAAAAAACAGATTTCACAACTTAGAGTCTATGCATGCACATTTTTTTCCTCTTTTTGGGAGGGGTTCAACTTAAGGGCTTCAACTTAAAGGGATGATATGCCTCTTATGGCGCTTTAGGCTGCATGATGTGGTGGTTTTGTGGTTTATTTATACTACTATCATTTTGTTTGTTTTTATTAGCTTTAATTTATGTTTTTATCAAACTGCAAAATTCCCCATTGAGTTTAGTCAGGTTTGCATAGCAAATCAATCCTCACATCCTTCCTGCACACCACATTTTCATTTTGCCAGCTTCTGTATAAAGCCCTCCTCAGACCCACAACTAAGTAGATGGTCAGTTACATTTTCTCATGAACTCCATGTTATTATCTGGAGTGTCCATAAAGTTATTATTTTAAAAGCATGAATGTCAATAGATCTGTAAAAGGCATTTACCCAGCAGCTTCAGTGCTGATAGGAAAGAAAGAACTCATTTTGAAAGTGCACTTGAGATCCATGCAGAGAGTGGGATAATTCTGTAGTTGCATGCTAGTACAGCAATACAATCAGAGCACTAGAAGATACTTGCTGCTGCATGCAGGGCTAGTTTTCAAGACTTTCTTCCAGCGTGTCTTTTCAAGATAAAACCCAATGGAGAAGCACTGGGCTGTCTGACCATAGTTACTCAACTAAGCATTGAGAGATGTCCTGAGGATCAAATTTCAAACTAACTAGTTTTTTTTTACAAAATTGTATTACAGTGACATTTTTTTCAGCCCTACCTGTATACTATGAATCATTATAGGATGGTAACATGCCCTCTTATTTGGATACTTCATGTGGAAATTCTTTGCAATAAAAATGAAAGTATGTGAGGCTTGCAAGAACTCAGGCTTATTCACAGACCTGGAGTGCGGACATTGTATGTTGAACCTTTTAGTAAAACTCATATCTTGTTTGTCTGAAATTAACCCTTCTAATACATTAACTCCTACCATTCTATTGAGCTGCATTATAGCATTTAAAAGTAAAAAGAAGACAAGGGAACACAGAGCTTTTTGAAAGAATCTGGCTGGAGTTTACTGGTTTTGCCCCGGCTTCTCTTTGGCATACAGGAAATGCTCACACCTGAAATTCAAAGGCAAGCCTCTGAGATGGGGGTCAATTGAGATATTGAAGGGGAAACAAATATTTGCATAAATCTCCAAGAGGTGTTTTATATGGTCCCACCTTTTATTTTTCCTTAACGGTGGGATGACCTGAAGCAAGATTTTTCTTGTCGGACATGTTTTGGGCAAGGAGCCGTTTTCTTTAGTGTTTTACAAGCTCTGGTGCCAGTGAGGTGGTACATAGAGTCTCAGTAAGTATTGAAAGCCCTCTTTAAAGTGGAAATATTCAAAGCTTGCAGGAGTCTCTAAGCATCTGTTCCAGGGACATATTAATGCATTTGAAAGGATATTAAAGCTCAGCACAGAGGAAAAAAAAAATCCTAGTGGCAAGATGTAAAACTGCTTAACAGTATTACATCCAGAACTTTGTGTATTTGATCCAAAAAAAAAAAAAAAAATCATCTTACAGTTGCTCACATTAAAGCTGCATGTCGGTTTTGGAGCTTTTAGGATCTTGGACAGGTTTCATTTCTCTGGTTCACACAAGCTCTCTGTGTATTTGTGCAATTGCTGAACCTCAGAGCATGATTTCTGGTGACCCCGTGCACTGTTTGAGGATTTGCCTAATGTGCAAATTTAAGACAATCATTATGTATAGTAAAAAATTATTATCCACCTTTAGCCCAGTACTCAGTTGCTAATAGCGGTCATGGCTTGATTAAGAATCCTTCTCAGTTTAATGCTTCCAATTAACTTGCATGGTTTTGAGGCTGACTTGATGGCCCAGATAAAGCTTGGCCTCTTCTGAGAGAGATACCAAGCTTCATTTCTGGACTATGGGATAAGGAAAGCCTTGAGCCATGGTTCAGCTCTAACTACTGGTGGATTAGGAATGTCATTCAGGCTTGAGTAACTCTAGACTCTTTATAGGAGTCAGATTAAGATATAGAAAAGTGGAGCACTGAGACAGAGTGAAGGCATCTTGCAACAAATGCTGTAGCTTGAGACTTGCTCTGGGTCCAAGTGGTAGGTCTGCAAGGAGATGAAGGGCTGGTAAGCCCTGGAGGATGGAAGGCAGAGGCCGGGCGTAGCATGTCCCTCTGTTGGCCACTGGTCACAGAGGCAGGCATGATATTGAAACCTGTCCTCTGAGTTAAAGTTGACTTTGGTGTGAAAATTAAAAAAAAAACAAAACCCAAAAAGATTATGAAAAACAGAACCTTGTACAAAGAATATGCAAAGCAAAATTGTGTCCTTGGCCTTGTATTGTCCTGAGCCTCATGATTTAGAGATAACAGTGAAGAGAGTGAATAGGGGACAGATGTACTAAAAAAACCTAAGGGTTTTTTTTCCGTAAGCCAAGGAAACACAGATAGTTTGAAATGGCAATCTCTTGTACTACATGAAATAAATATTACAAATGGAAAGGAAAGAGCAAACTGATTACCCTAATATTAAGAACATCAAGAGGAATTTATAAATATCTTTGCGTGTTCAGCACCCAATCCTGCACAGGGCATGTTAATTCTTGTCACAAAATTTGAAATTCATTTAATCAGAACAGAGCCTTTGAGATGTTTCACACCTGCAAGTGCATCAAGTGGCTAACTTTTACAGTCATTCTCTATGATATGACCTACATATCTCATTACAACACCATGTTCACTACAGCTGCTTCCTACAAGAACATTTATATGAATAAAAACGTGATTCCTCTCATATATAGTGAATGTTAAAAAGTATGCTACATATAGATGTATTATCTAACAGGAGTTGTCGTTTATATTTATTCTTAATTCAGGGTAGTATGTAATATAAATGGTTAAAGGACACTCCAACATTTCCACTCTTAGGTATCCCCTTTTTTTAAGGATGAGTTGATGGTATCTTATGTATAAGCAGAATACTTTCATTAAATAGGAAAAAAAAAATCTGTAGACAGATGAAAACCAGTTTTAAAACCTCTTTTATTTTTTAGAAAATGAAAAACCTATATCTACCTAAATGATTTGGAGTGTTAACCATTTCTGAATGCTTAATGTTGACTGCTTTAATGATGATTGTTCAGTACACATACAAACGTTTTGGCACCAAGTAATATCTTGTTTGTTTGTGTGAATATGATCTGAAGGCTGCCACAACATCTAATAAAACTGTTTCCACTCAGAGAGGCATACAGACAGGAATAAGGGGCTGTTAAAACACATAGCATCCAAAAAGAAATTCACCACAGTCAGTAATGAACATACACGTCCTTTATTCAACTTCTGATAAGTTTGTAGTGCTGTTTATAAAAGTGTGATTCAATGCCTTTCACATATATTGTAGTATACAGGTACATTTCAAGATGAAATGTACTGTAGCTGGTCTTACTGCTGATACGCCTTCCTTAAAAATATTCCAAAAAATAACTGGGAAGAGAGTAGAGCAGATCAAAGTGTTGAGATCTGTGTATATACACACATCAGGACTTTAACAGTTTCAACTCTTCCATGCTTCTAGTGAAGAAAACCAGTGCTGTCTCCAAGGTCACCAGTGTCATTTTTAGGGCTAATCAGCAATGAAAAACATTTTTTTTAATGAAAAACGTTTGTGCTCCTAGTGACTCGGGTTCAAATCAATCCAGCCTCTCCATGTAAGCCTTGTGCCAGTGATGCAAGACTCCACCTAAATAAATCTGAAATCAGACAAAGAGGTATAGGTGGCAACGAGGATTTTTTTTCACAGCAAACAATTTTACACACACATATCTGCATGTAAGTGCATCTTCATTTAGATATGTGCATATATATCTATATATTAAACAAAATTACATGCTTCTTACGTGTGTTAATATTTAAGATGTTTTCACAGTAAATGGAAGCAACAGCAGCTCTTAGTTATTTGGCAATTGAGATTAATGCAGTGTTCTTCTGCATTTAGAATACAGAAGAAGTATAACAATTAGATAGGTGGGAGATTCAGGAATCTCCAGGCTGTAGACTAACTGCTTGGTGTAGTATTCAGAAATTGGATGTAATTGTACACATATATGCTTCTCTATTTTTCTTCTTTCCAGTGAGGCAAAGACACTGCAGTCCCCAAAGGAGTTATTTTTTTCCTGGTATGTTCAACTATTTTTAGCATTCCGCAGTGGTGCACCAAAAAGGAGAATTATTTTATCTCTGTGGGGGCCTGTGAATTTCATGCAATGTGGGCTTCTGTGAACAGAGTTCAAAATGTATTAGAAAAAACAGGTTAATTTTTACAGTAAGAGGTTGAAATGTTGAACTGCCCTACTGTGGCAGTGTGAAGCATCCCACAGATAACAGTGGGGGACCGAACTCCTAAGAGCTACACAGAATATAATACTTTCTACTGTTTTAATTGTGGGCAAGAACTCTATTCCTTTTTTGGAATTTGTAGTTCCCCTTAAAGTAGAAATAGGGTAATACTTCAAAATCTGCTTAACATATTTAATACCCTTAATTAGATGTTTTTACTTTCAGATTTGTTTGTATTCAAAATAGCAGTAATTGGCAGCTGAAGTTGAATCATAGCATCTGGGTTCTAGTCTATTCGTGACATCGGTATATTTTTACTGCTTGTAAACATGCCCTCAGATCATCACAAAATGCCATAGAATTTGAATAACTAGAAAAAGCAGAGAGAATTTTTGCTGCCATTGCTCCAAACACTACATGCAGAGTGGGCTGATGGGGATTGAGTTAGAGACAAACTGGCCCAGAGGAAAGGCAAGAGCAGGACTTCTTTTAATGCTCTTCCACCTCTCCCACTTTCAGTCTGAAATTCAGACTAGTAAAGAGGAAAAGAAAAAAGACTTTACTGTTACAACTGGTATGTAGACTGAGAAGGAAAAAGAGGATTTTAGACTCAGAAAGGGAAAGACTTCATTCAGAATATTGGAAGGAACTCTCTCTGCTGTCTTCAGGGGATTTTACCGAATGCTACAGGTTTACTACAAGCTTCTGTCAACTCTTTAGTTACTCTGACAATGAATGACATTTAATCCTGTGAGGGTCATACCCTGGGGGCTGAAAGATACTATTCTTATACTGCACACTAATAAACTTATTGTTTTGGGGCTGTAGGCATTTTTCTTCCCCCCAGTATCCTTTTTCAGTTTATTAAGAACATTTGCATTGTAAACCTCAAGGCAGATGTTTACCTATATTCAGACCTGCACATGTACTAAGCAGAGGTCCTGGCTGGCAATTTAAAGGGGAGCCAGGAAAGTCAGCAGCCCCATAGGTCATGGAGTCCCAACTCCTTGATGGAAAGAGGCAAAGTCCTGGCACCGCAGCAGTGTGATACTTCAGGGCAGAGCAAAGTCCTTGAGACATCAAACATGCAATTACATCCTGGTTCCTAGCAGGCAAGAAGCCAGTGACAAACATTACACATGTAATGACTACTTTGTAAGCTGGCAAAATGCAGGACATATTTATAACTAAATGAGACATTTGATTCTGAAGTGTCTTGAAAAAGTGAAAAGTTCTTTCTTATTTGGTCAAGTATTAGTGTGGAGTATTTTTTTGAAACTCCATTGGGGTTCATAATCAGTGTATACTTCCACAGTGTTCTCTTGGTTCTGACTTTTATAGGTGGATGTAATTTGGTGGTAGCCATGAAGAGTCTCAAAAGGACTACTTCTGAAAACCTACTAGATACCTCAAATATGAAAACCCAAAATGCTAAAACATTAGTCTTTAGGAGACACTATCAAAGTGTTTCCTAAAGGATGACATGATGTAAAATAGGAAAAAGTCCTGTCTGAATAAGTGTAAGATTTAAGAGCAAATATGTTTTAGCCAGATCTCAGCTGGGAAAGGAAAGCCTTTATTGGTAACCAGTATAAATTTGCATGTCTCTTGATTATGGTATAAACAGAGTACTACAGACCATGCTCTAGAACTCCACATATCATACAAAAGCCTGAAATTTTTCCTTGTAGTACTTGTTTCTATCCTTGGAACACTGCAAGTTATTAGACAATAATAATAATAATAATA
>WAAE01015677.1:0-31600 GCA_013400495.1 Nicator chloris | reverse complement strand
AACCCTAAATTTTTCTGTCAGTTTCTGTGAAGATGGATGTATAAATGACCAAAATCAAACAGAAACACTTTTAAGCCTCCTACCTCCTCAATGTCATTTAAATTTATCCAGTGATGAAATTCAATGATCAATCTCATGACTCTCCAATATTAATTAATGTTGTCAGTGTCAGGTGAAGAAGTTGCTATGGAAGGTGCTGTTTCCATCCAAGAAAAAACTGCATTGAAACATAGTGGTACAGTCCCAAAGAAATACTTCAAAGAGAAGCTGAAGTAACTTGGCATTATGTAGACTCCTCTCAGGGCAGGAACTGAGATGGGAGCCCTAAAAATTCAAAGAGATAAACAAAATTTGTAGGCAGGTTGTAAATAGATACAAGCACTGTCCTGGAAATGTTTGTACCAGCTGTTCCAGTAACTCTGCCTACTTGGATTTGTAGGACATTGACAAATCAATAGATTCCTAGAACAATCAACAACCCTTTTGCATAGGCAGTAGCTAAACCTCCTCAGCCCTTCTTGTACAAATAACCTTAAGTGCATGCACAGGGCATCAAAGGACATACTTTTCAGAGATTACTGTTTTCCCAAGTATAACATGAGGGCACATTTCCCATGCAAATATAAAATTTACCAGTATTGTTATGCTTGGATGAAAATTATTTTCAAAGGAAATTATTTTACTTGAATAAGTAAGGCTTTGTCCCAGAACAAGGCCATGTACTGAGATTCTCCTCTTTGGTAGTAGCTTCAGTTTGGTTTTGAAGGGCACTCAGGTTCCTAGCAGGACTGTCAAAGTCCTAAGTTCTCTTCAACAGATAGAATACCTGCTTAAGCATAGAAGAGGATGTTTTTAGTCATTTTTCATTAATGCAGCCATCTACTGGTTATGCTTATTTCTTACTTGGAAATTAATAGCAATATTGCCAGCCTCAAATGGTACATTAGGGCTTATAATCTCTATTTCATTGTGCAAGTGACTCTGTCTGTCTGCCTGTGGTTTCTCTCAGTTTAGTATATAATACCCCATTGAATGCCATCTCTGAAAATTGAGATGTTTGAAGGGTGCTTTGAAGCTCCATATGCTGATGCAATGCCAACGCATACACATTTTGTGACCCAGTGCAGTCTACATATATTGGAATGCAGCTGTGTCTTGTTGGCATCACCAAAGCAAAATTCCATGATCTACATCTAGATACCTAGATGTAGGTGAGAGAGGAACAAATGAAAACTCATTGAATGAAAGCTCAATGAAAATTTCATAAAGCTGCTATTACATAGCAGGTGAAGAGAGCAGAGAATGAAGGGCAGGCAAGGGGAATGAGCTAAGTCTTCATTGAATCTTGGAGTCCCAGTCCTGGCTTTGCTTATCAATGGTGAAAAACACATACTCTGTTCCCTGAATCCATGTTAAGTGCTGCAGCTAGTTGTGCTTATGAAGAGTGCTGCTTTTACAGATACCTTAATTAACACCTATCACTAGAAGCGTATTCACATTAACAGTATCTCCATTTATATTTGAAGTTGACACATTATCACCTCCTCCAAGAGAAATTCAAAAAATTGCACATTTAAGGCCATGCAAGAATTTGAGTATATGGAGGATTTTACTGTGTGGGGTGCAGAGGAAGAGATCAGCTGCAGACACCAAGGCAGGAGTGTCCCACATGTGAAAAGAAGAAAGACAGAACTAAGTGCTTGAGGCTGAAGAAGTTTGAAGTTGGTGGGACTTGGCTGGAACAAGTGTGAGGTTGTGACAGTAAAATGACAGTAAAACACTGTATTTGTTTCAGACATGCTGCAATCAAGATAGCATGACTTTCTTTAGAAATGAACAACATTGACCAAAACAAATCCCCCTCCAAACCCTTCAATTCGATGGTAATAAATTACAAAACTTCAAACCTTTGACTTTATGCTCAAGTTGAGAAAGTAAGTGCTAACTTTGTCTAAATCTTCTAGCAATGTCCGAAACTAAACTACTTTTCTGGCCGGAATGTGGAAGTAGGCCTTGATGTGGTCAAAATTAGATCGAGGACACAGCAGCATCACATGTGAGAGATGGAGAAGCTAGACAGAGGTCTGTGAGTTCACATGGATACAGTTTCTGGGTTATCAGGAAAAAATAGGTACATCTGTTGAAACACCGTTTCCTTCTATGCAGATGCTGCTGCCCTGACCTGTTGAGCCGCTTCACAGAGCAGTTTGTATCTGCTGTAAATGAATGTAAAACCTAGTAGTGTTGTGTTATGTCATGGTTTGTACTGACAGAGGGGTGAAACTCTTTCTCCTTTCTGTCGTATGGCTGTTGAAATAACCTCCTGCCTGACTAGAATCTGTGAAGTAGACTGTGTTTGCAGTATGACAGGTATTTCGTGTAAGAATGCGCAAAAGTGCAATAACCTAGGCCACCTCTTAGTGTTTATTTTCTGTTGTACTTTAAGCTTGGAAGTTTCTGACCACATTAACTCAACTCTGTGAGTCCATGCAGAATGTTTCCTGCTCACAAGCTGAGCCATGGCTGGTAATCTGCTTACCAGATGTGTTTTAAAAACAAGTGATGCACTCGATCTTTGAAGGAAGACATTAGTTTGAAGTATTTATTTTCAATCTCAAACTAGAACATTCTTGTCTAGTGGCCCGATGCCAAAACACAATATACAGTTCAAAATAGAGGGCTCTAGAAGCTATGTTAGAAAGTATTTGTTTCATCTGTGAGAGCTTAGAGAAGAGAACTTGGTGGGACCGTCAAGTGTAGTGTGGTTATGCCAGTTTATTTTCAACTGTACTTGTTGACAAACCATACTTACTGATAAATAATTTGTTGCTACAGTCTAGCTGCACTTCATGAAGGTACTCCAGTATTGCTTGGCTTCCAGAAGCATTCTTCTGTCTTTCAGAAGGGTAGTGTAATTTTCGTGCTGGATAGAGCTCAGGTGATTAATGAAGTGGAGCATGGGTGGGTCTCTTCTACTTAAAATAGTAAGGGAGTGGGTGTTTGAGAGTTATGCAAGCTAGCAAGAGGCACAGCCATCTGCAGCTGCTCCTGACTAGGAGGGAGAGAGGGAAGCGGGAACATGTATTAACCTGGGGTTGGTATTAACCTGGCCTCTAGGCTGGTATCTGTTGCTGTAGACCAAAGGCCAAGAGTAGCTGTAGACCAAAGGCCAAGAGTAGCTCAAACTACAAGCAAGGGTGAAGAATTGAGAGACCAGACATATCCCTCTGACATATCCCTCAGCTGTGCTTTCTGTATGGAACAGAAAAGCTGAGATCCAGCAACAGAATCCAAACTGGAATCCTCATCAAATGGTAACAAAGAGACAAGCTTAGTCCTTTTCTAGGGAAGGCGAAGGAGCAAAAAGATTGTGAACTGTGTTTGTTACATTCTCTCTCCCCTTGCTCTGTGCTAAGACCATGTTAGGAAACCCTACCTGTTCAGCTGCTGTAAGATGCTCAGATTCCCCTCTGAACTCTTAAATGTTTTATCAAGAGAAGAGATTATCAGTTCCTGAGGACTCATGGAAAAGGCTATTTTAATCTCACCAGCTCGCTAAACACAGGGTCAGTCAATGCAGGGATTAGCCCTGGCCTAGTAGTCACCTGTTGGTTTTCAGCATTCAACCTTTGTTTTTCCACTTGTTTCTCCAGTTTTTGTCATCCATATTTATCACTCTTCTACTTACCATTTTATACTGAAGTACACTATCTCCTAAAGTTTCATGCATTAGTAAGAGAAAATCGAGCAGGCTTTTATTTGACTTTTATTTGACTTTTATTGTCACTGTAAGTGACAATGCATGTTAAAAGAAAAATGGATTCCCTTTTAAAAAATGAACTTATAAAGTTAGACCAGTGAGTTACAATCTGGAAGTTAGGATGGAAAATTAAGTTAAAAAATTCAAGAACTGTGTAAGTATCTGATTTAAATAGGCAGAACTATGATTTATATCGCTCGATACCAAGAGACCTCCCCAGGAGGGGATCATCTTAAAGCAAACAAAAACTAAGTTATCCAACAGTATACTACCATATTAAGTCTATACTACTTTTAGACTTAAATTCCTGTTATAGGACCTTGAAAATAAATGTGAAACAATTGATGATTGACCTTAATTGCTAAATAATTGCTAACTAAGAAAACAAAGAGGCATGTTGATCAGACAGGTAAGCATTTCTGGTTCATATCAGTTACCCAGGGTGGGACAGCAGCTAACAAAGACAAGACATANAAACTCCAACCAAAACAAAAACATAACTCTATTAAAAAAAAATAAATTAAAAAAAAAAATTGGTCATCTTTCTTCCACGCTGATTTCATGACTCATTTATGACTTTATGTTTATCAGGGTTTTTTAGCAAAGTTCCACTCTTACTGGTTTTAGTCCTAACACACACCACACTAAAATCCCTCTGTCTTTGAGCTTGTCTTGAAAAATGAAACTCTTACTTAATAATCTATTTTATTGAAAAGAGAATATAACTCACACAGCTTGCACCTTATTATGGCTTTCTGAAATTTGAAAAAGGTACAAAAAACAAGTTTCTAGATTTTTAACAGCCTTGAAACACAAGGACTTTTTTTCCCAACAGTGATTTTCCAGGATAAAATACCACTTCTTTAAAGAAATATTGTACTATATAGCATGAGGTTGCATGGAGCTCCAAATTTCTTTGACTCACCTACAACTGATAATAAACTCAAGAATTTCTTGTCAGTCTTTAATTTATGTCTCTGGATGAAAAATACTTATGCAATAAGTCACTGACCTGATGCCCCACAGGGTAAATGTCTGATCCCAGCGTGAATACTTAAGGATTCTCATCCTTCTAGTTTATCGTAGCAGGAAATATGCTTCTGTGTGTAAAACCACAGCAATGGCAAAACAGTGCTTCTATTTAAAATTAATTTAACATTTAATATTTTTTATTCACCCTTTTCTTTCTAGTTCACAGGGTGAGATAACACATCATTAGTTACAGGCATGTCTGAAACTGCGGAGACTATTCTGGAAGTTAGTTCATCACCACTGTCTCAGGCAGATGATTGCATCTAGAGAAAAACTAAATCACATTCATACATATCCCTGCAATGCAGAAATGTCCAAATGAGACCAGACAGATTCTTGAAGAGAAATTCTCGCTTATGCAAGAACAAGGTCCATTGCCCATTTAAACTAATTTTAGTTCTAAAAATAGGATTTAAGGGATATTTAAAGAGTTGAAGAAAGATTTTCACTTCTCATCACAATCATTACCTTGATCTCCAGGGACACCATTTTCTCAGCTTATGCCCTGCTTCTCTTTGAGAAGATTTCTACAATTTGCATAAACATTAACCAGAGTTTTAGAAGAAAATGCATTTTAAAATAGGTCCTATAATGTAGCAAAGTAACTATTATTTCCCATGTAATATGTAGTAGTATCAGCCTTTTAATTCTCTCAGAAATTATGATTCTTTTAATCCAATATTGCAAGTGTGGAACAGCAATATTCTTGCAATATTTTGCACCAAGTGGAAATCTTGAGCTATGTTGCTATAGACTAAAATAACAGCAAAGGCAAATTGATGGAAGTAGCAAGGATAAGAAGCAGAATTAAAAAAGCAGAAGCTTTTTCTATTAGGACTCATAACTGCAAAAATAAATGGAAAGGAATTGTTTTTAGCATGCAACCAGCAACTAGATTCACAAATAGAAACTAGTAAACATGAGAAAAATAGCATACTCCAGGTCAGATTTTTGAGGTTAATTTCCCAATTAAACAATAGGATTTGCCCACTAGGAAAAAATGATTTGTTATGAGAAACAATGAAGCAATCAGTATTTTCATTTAGTCTTATAAAACAGGCCTTTCCTTCCAAATATTACAATCTGAAAAGCTGTAAACAAGTCAGGGAGATGCTTAAAATTTCAAAAGTAAAAGTGGTTAAGGCATTATGCTTTTTTAAACATTTTGACAGGTTATGTCATTACCCAGCTTCAGGGAAGGCAAGGCAGCAGCTAAAGGCAGAATTATTTTCTTCTACGTAACTGTTTGTTTTGACTTTCTTCTCTTGTAGATGAATCTGCCCGTTTTCTGTAGCTGTTAAGCCAGGTAATTTTTTTGAACACTTCATTTAATGAAAGATGATGAACATTCTTTGTTCTTTGGTTATTGGCTGTTTCTTAAATTTCCTAATCTTCTTTTTTTTAAATTCTGCTGAAATCCTGCTCTGGAAGGGTTTATTTGATGGCAAAATCTAATAACAGCACTCTGTGCCTCTCTGGTCACATCCACCCAGATTTCAGCATTATCAAAACACCAGTCATCCCAACAGTTCTGGGAAGCAGCTGATATGATCTATATTAATTTTACTGAGAGAGAAAACAAGACATAATGAAAGCGTCTGGAGAAGTTTCCTGTGAGTTTTGTAGCAATGCCAGGACCTGAACACAAATTGTGGTGTGATTTGGTTCTTAAGCCAGT
Source organism: Nicator chloris (assembly GCA_013400495.1). NCBI lineage: Eukaryota > Metazoa > Chordata > Aves > Passeriformes > Pycnonotidae > Nicator > Nicator chloris. The sequence continues at coordinate 25,130 of WAAE01015677.1, read as the reverse complement.
GTTTCAGTTAAACTACAACTAGGGACTCCTTGCACAATTGTGGTAAAGAGTCTACAGATAATTCACAAAACCATACCGCCTTTACAGTGTTTTCAGTTAGAGAAGTTGATTGTAAGAGATTGTGAGGAGTTACGGTCTCTTGGTCTGAAATATTTGGAAAGAACCACATTTTCCTGTGAGTATGAAAAAAATATAGCCAAAAGGCCTGTAGCTTTAATTGCTAAGTAAGTTTGAGCCTTCATACATCTGTATTTTTCTCTTCAGAGAAGTATGAATGAAAAATGCCATCATAACAAGTTGTGTTCCACACTTACACCAACAAATGTATGTACATCCTAAAAAAGAAAAAGGAGAGAAAATACTCCAAGAAAAATTACGTTGTTGCAGTATAGGAAAAGAACATTTGCTCCAAGAAATACGGTGAGGTTCCATAGCACACATGACACCAGACATAATGTAGTGCCCAGGAAGAATGCATAGTCACTAGGAGTACCTTCTAAGCCCATTTAAAGAGAGGGGAATACTGGCTGGTTGTCTTAAAGGTATATTTAAATCCTCTTGTGCTGTGGCTACTGCATCCATTTTTCCAGGACATGTTCTCCTCTCCTGCTCTCAGTGTCTTGCCCAGGCAGATTTTTGGCAAAAGCAGTTCATGCCTGTGGCTTTTAACCCCTGTGAAAGAAAGAAAGAGTAGTTGTGTGGGAGGCAGAGCAGCAGTACCTGAGAAGCTGAGCAGGAAGCAACTGGCTTCTGGATAGAGACCTTAGGCTGGTGTGAGAAGACAAGGGAAGATAGCCAGCTTAGGATGAGGAATTTAGGGAGACATGTGAAAGGAATGGGATCATCCAGAATGGGAGAAACAGAATTTTTTTCTTGCAGCCATATAATTCTGGGTTGGGATACACTGGGAGTCTCAGGACAAGCCAGGACTGGAGCAGAAGGGGCTGGGGGCTGCATTTTACATGAGGGTCCAGGAGGGATGGGGTTACACTGGAACAACACCACTCTATTCACTCAGACAACAATGCATTCTAAGGTTTGTGGGCCAGAGACTCGACAAAACACCTGTTGAAGCCGGGAGGCCAGATACTACCTTCATTTCTTGTTTTGATACTGGAACCTTGTTCTGTCACCAGGAGACATATCAGAAGGAGCCACCAGGTCATTGCCGCACCAGGTAACAGCCACTGAGCACACAGAGAGTATTTTGCCGTGTTGTGAGTGGCCCCTGAGGACTCAGAAGAGATGCTGAGGGCCACTAGCGAGCTCGCAGGGCTGTGTTTTGGCTCTGTGATCTGCTGTGGACGCGGAGCACTGCTCTGGTCACCGCTCTGGTGCGGGGGCCGGCGTGCTGCGGGCTGGGCTGGGCTTAGCGCCACACCCAGCCCAGGCGCCGCTTTGCCCACTGCGGCACGACGGCTTTGCTCCAGCTGAGCTCTGGAAATGGAATACAAGCCGACCTGAAACACTTCCTCTTGCTCGTAACTTTAACCCAGCTGGCGTTACCTAGAGATACATTATTGCTATTTTTCTCTCTTTAAACAGTTTATTGGTAAAACATCCAACACAGTAAAATTAGATTTTTTTTAAAAAAGCACTTGCCACCTTCTCTATTGTGTTATCCTGAAAGACAAACTGTCTGAATACTTTCTTTCTGTGTGCACTGGTCAGTTGAGAGTCCTCTTATTGCCTATCTCACCTTTACAACAGCCAGTTGAATCTTCAAAGCACTACTTGGTGTAGGAACAAGGTATAGCTTGTTCTCTCATCATGTGTCCTCCCTCCCAAATAACTTGAAATTGAGACAGTTTGAACAAAGACTTCAAGAGGGTAAGATTTTACTTAGTCTCTGCAGTTCCTACCTGCATTTGCACATACATGCATACACACACGTATGCATATATATATATATATATATATGGAGAATAGAAGAAAAACAAGCCATTCTAAAACCAGAACAAAGTTTAATTTATTCCTGTGTAGTTTTGCTGTGGTTCTTAGTAGCTGCTCCCCACAGTGGATGACAAGTGCTGGGAATATTTTTTGTGTTGAGAAGAGAATGTTTGTTAATGGTTAATATTCTGGCAGCCATGCTTACTACTACAATTATGCTGTTAGCAGTGACCCACCTGTAGGCTCATGTGCCTCCTTCATAAAGATATCCTGAGACTGTCCTGCATTTTTGTCATTGTGACCATGTGTACTTCAGAAACTTCAAATATCTGAGCACCATATCTGCTTTCCTTAAGACAAAACCAAGCTAGGTTGTCCTCAGCCTTCCTGTCCTTAACCTGTCCTATCCTTCTTGCTTTTGTTCACTCTCTTTTATCTCGAGTTTACCAGTTGAATAGTTCATCTTTTGCAAGGTTCTCTGAAGAGATTTGGGCAAAAATCAAAATCAGCTTTCTTTATAAAATGTAACTCCTCAGGACAGCCCATTTTTAGTGTCCACAACTATAATGGCTGGACAGTAACCCACTCTATAACATGTTTTTCAATACAGTCCATAATAATTTATAAGTCCTCTGAAATTAACTGTCAATCACCTCCATCTCGCCACTCTGTACAGTATGAATTATACTTTTAGGAAGTACTGAACCTAAGTAATGAACTTAACCATTTGGTTACAGAACAGAGGGGATATTTTTAAAGCAAAGCAGTCTTAGCTGGATTTGACTCTCAGTGGCACAGCTCAGTGTCATAGCTCTCGGGCTAAAACATTAAAAAGTGGTGCTTTTCACTCTGTTCATTCAGTGAAGAGAATCCTGACCTCAAATATCTGGCTTTTAAAGGGATTCATAGCCTCACAGTTATATCCCTAGCCAACACTCTGAATTTTTTAGTAAAGATTTAATCCTGGTCCTGTAGCATGCCACACATTCTCAACTCTGAATGACCTGAGCATATGGAACGAAAACGTCAGGAGGTTTAAGCGCCTGCTGTAATAAGACTCGCAGGATTAACAAAACTTTCCGGCATCAGCCGGCTTCAGCGTTGCCGCTTTCCACTCCAGCGGTTTCCCACGAGAGGGCAATGTCATCCCTATTTTCCATCCTTCAGTAGCGGAACACTCCAGAGCTTTGTCAGCCTACACATTGCCCCCTCTGCTGACCGATCCACACTCAGTTTGCTGCGTTGTTCTTACATAAATGATCTATTTAACTTTGTGATTATTAATCCTCAACAACTGCTTTACCACTTGCTGGCAAAGGAACTTGTGTGCTCCTTTGAAATATTGTAATTTACTTTCTATATAGATTTATAAGAGGAAAGCAGCTTCAGACATTAGTGCTGGCTGGCTATCCTTAAACAATACCATTATCAAACAGATGAACAGGAGTTGTGTAATTGTTACTGAAGGGGAGCTGTGGGGGAAAAAAAGTTGTGAGGAAGAAGAGAGGAATTACTATTCAGTGATTTGGCAAACCAACAGTGCCAAAGTTGTCCTGTAAACCAATCTTGTGTTTCAATAATCTGCTACACGAGCTCTTCATATATACCAGGAACAAACTATGTGTTTGCGGTTTTGAACACAAGGTGAGTCAGTCACACCCTACCCCTTCCCCCTGTACCTGTCTGTTTAAAAAGTGCAGTTTGTATAGCTGGTTGTTGTTCTTTTTGCCTTTACAGGCAGGCAGAACAAACTAGCAACACCGTCCATCCCAGTGATACCAGTTGTTTTGCCATCTGGCCTGTCAGCAGTGCAAGTGCAATATTGCAACATCCAACTCCTCCACATCGTTCTCTCTTCACCACAGCAGCAGGAAAGATAAGTGGTACTTCAGAAAAAACAGCAGAAATGCATGCCAGTTCTACATCTCTGTGTCTCACAGGAAGCCTTTAATGTCTTTCTGTATTCAGTCTATGTGAATTACCCAAGCGAGTGTGTGTCATGTCCAGGGCTAGGTATTAGAGCTTCCTGGCTCCAGGCCTTCTGTTTTGACACAGCTCTTTCAAAAGGTAACTGTAGACACTGGTAGGTTTTCAGAATTGCAGCTGGTGAAGCTTACACACATACTTTTCTTTACTCAAAACATGCATGCTGCAAGTTTTAAATCCCTAATATCAAGGGATAAAACTACTCCAGTTTGAGTTGCAGTATTCTCATTATTCTAACTGAGTTATATCTTTTTTTAATAGCCAAAACTGTCTACTCAAAGCAGAGAAAATACTAAAATTGGACTATTTTATTTTTCTCTGAGATATATTTTCAATTTGGTATTTCAGGGATCAGAAAATTCAAACTGTTGGTGTTTTGAAAATGTTCCCACAGATGGCTTTTCTGCATTCCTCCTGCCACTGTAGATCATGTTCATTCAGTGCAGTCTTGGCTGGTGTGATTATTCATGTGCTGCAGTGGTGATGCTCTCTGGAGCATTCAGTTTCTGCTGGAGATGTGTGATGGAAAAGGAACACTGCTGCCTACTATGAGCAACAAATACGCTGTGGACTCTTTCGGCAGCTTTGTGGTTTCCATTGTCTGAACATCCTTCTAGATTTGTCCAGAGTCTCTTCTGCTACCTGAATGGCGTAAAACGATTAGAAGAGGGTCATAAACATCCACACAGTTCATGTTACTATTGCTGTGCATCTCCTCTCTTGCTTTTTCTGTAGATTGTTAGTTTAATTCTCCAATATGGTAACAGAGACTGAACACATGTACAGAGCCAGTTTTTTCTCCTTTTTCCTGCTTTGCTTTAGTGTTTTGATGTTGTTTGGTTGGGGTTTTTTTTGTGGTGTGGGTTTTTTTTGTTGGTTTTTCTGGGTGATGTTTGTGGGTTTGTTTTTTTTGTTGTTTTTTTTTTTTTGTTTTGTTTGTTTGTTTGGTTGGTTTTTTGTTTTGTTTGGTTTGGTTTGGTTTGGGTTTTTTTTCTTTTTTTTTGAGTGAGTGTTACATGTGTTAAAAAAATGCAAAGTTTATTTTTTGCTACTTGAGTGCAGCTCCTCAGTTGCCTATTAGTTTCATGTTTTGTCTAGGTACAGCCTTAAAAACATAGCAGTTAAATGGAGTTCAAACTGAACAAGCTAAACAGTCTCTCAGCAGTTACACCTATGGAATACAGCCAAATTGAGGCAGTCAGTGGCCTGGCAACTGGGCTGAGCTTAACTGTACAACATGGCAGACAGCTGTGCAGCAGCGGGCCACCTTTGGCACAAATGCCATCCTGTGTTCACTGACCCTCACATCTTGCATTTGGAATAAGCTTGGTGGGAAAGAATAAGAAGTACATTTCAAAGATCTGTCCACGTGAAATAAACCATGTCTCTACACAACTTAACTAACTGTTCCTTGCAGTCTTGAAACTTGTGCTCTAATTTTAAAATTGAAACTTTAACTGTAAAGTGCATGTCTGGGCATTAAAGCATATTGTTTCCACAGAGCATGTACTCTAGTTTTTGGGACCCTGATTCAGGGATTTGGGATGTGTGATATATTGGGAATAGATTTTGTTTTGCACATGGAGGATTCTGTTTTAATAAATCTAGATTGCATTGCCTGTGTCATAAAAATTTGGACCATGACATGCATGATTATGAGAGCCTCTCAACTAGATTTGGCAAGTCATACTACTGTAAAAATATTTAAACAAGGCAACTGAACAGTCCGAACAGTGACACTGTGGTTTTGTTGAATGATTTTTAAACCATTGTTGTTTCTCTAGGCTATGTGGTTATGCTCTGAAACAGAACCTTTTGAAATGAACCCAAAATGCACTTTGAAAATAAGGCAGTGGGAATTAAGTGATTTTTTTCTATTGGATCCTGTTATTATTAACCTCTTGTTTGCTGGGAAAGAAATCTAGATAAAAGTGTCAGTCACTTTTATTTGCATTCAGCTGATAGAAACTGACATGTTTTCATTTTATCTTTCAGGGATTTCAGCAGAGGAATTCAAATGTGCACTTCATTCTTTTCTTTAAACAGAGAACCTGGGAAATAGTTTGAAAATTATGATTTAAAAAGAGGTGTATATATATCAAAAAGACAAATGCATTTGATAGGTCTGCAAATGTTATACATTGTTATAGTTCTACATTTCTGAAGTCTCTGAATTTTATTTTTGTTCCTTTTAATTACATCAGTATTTTTCTGAGGGTTTAAAAGAGAAAACCCACGCACAGAGTGAGAGAACATGATAGAAGTTTTGCTTCTTCAGCACATTTGTAGTAAAAAAAACCTCAAAAGATCTGTACAACAGATCACTCAGCCTGCAGTGGTAAGCTGCTGATTGTTACTTGTGCAATGATCCCTACAAATTATCCTTCAAAAGCAACATACCAAAAGATTAAAGCCTCATGATAGTGTAGTAATTTTCCTATCGTGACAAGGGAGACAAGTCTGTTTCTCGCCAAACCCCAGACCTACCTGTCTCTTGTTTACCATGTCAGCTCCTCAAGCATCACCAATGGTTCCTTCCCATTTTGTTTACCCACTCCCCACTCCCTGTCCTTACAGCGGGTGGGTTGGCTGCGCTACAGGATATGTTTGTGATGCTCTTTGCCATTCATAACTGGTGAGTGGTTACCTCTGGAGTGATGCAGAACCTGTCGGTGTCTGGCAGCTGAAATTGTGCAAATTAACATATACCCTTTCTACTGGGTGTCAGATGAAAAAGGTGGCAGCTGTAATCCTCAAAATGGTAAGCTACAGCACACCACTGGGCAAAAGCAAGTAGAGCACGACAGACAGCTTTCTATTAGTTCAAATTAGAAAGCAATTTTCAACGACTTAAAAAGGAGATGTTTGGTCATCAGAGGAATAGTCTTCTACCACATGCTGCCAGATGTTTCATTTTGGTGGTTTGGCCCCCTGTGGAGTTTCTGCCATTTGCTGGAGCATTACTTGAACCATGAGTATATGCTGCTTGTGATACCTAGCTGGTGAATGCTTCTTCTGGTGAAGTGTAACAAAGGAATTCCCCTACAGAGAAATCATAACTTGACAAATTAAGGGTGGGAGCTGGCATCAGGTTCCTGGGGAAAAGAAAGCCCAGCAACATTAATCATGGTTAAGGAGCTCTGGGCTTTAGGGCTTTTTTGATGAGGACATCCATGCAGCAGGGTTAGCATCCAGGAATGCACTCAAGAACCCCTCATCATACAAGGTGTAGGAGAATCCTTTTAAAAAATCAAAGCTTGGGAGAGGATAATTCTTTGTTGAGTTTTGTGCACTAAAACACATCACTTCTCTGTGATCACTTCTCTGTTAGAGCTTGCAGCAGTGAATGCAATAGGATGAGCCATCCAAATGTCATTGCCAGCCTGTGGAATATGGATCAGATAGATTACACCTAACAGTTAAAATCAAGAGTTGACTGTGATTAGTGTGACTAATTAGAGTACCTTAAAAAGATAAATGACCTGCAAGATGAAGCCTCCGCATTCTCATGGAGATTTGTTATTTTTGTGATCTGTGCTGCACAAGCTCTTAGAAAATATAGTGTGAATATAAGAAAGCTGTGTCATGACCCTTACAGTAATAAAGTATTGTTTTTCTTTCTTGGAGAGTTTTTACAGAAAGCAGTGAGCTCATCATCCTGTATGTTCTGCAGTGTGTGCCACCATCAGGTTTAAGAGCTATGGCTGTAAGGGGGATGAAAACAGAAACTGTTTTCATTATGTATTAGATATAAATATTATAGATAGATAGACAGGTATAATAAATATATATAAAATTCCTTTATATGTAGAGTCTATCCTATGACTGAAGAGACAAAAGTGAAAGCTGCATGGACCAGTGATGAGGAAAGATACTTAAAGTCATACTAGTTTATTTCATTTCCAGTTTCTGAATTAATTGCTCTGTGACCTTGAACAAATCTTACAGCTGCTATTCACCATGTATTAAACACAGAAAATGTTTTTTCAATTGAAAAATGCTTTGAAATGAGAGGATACCAAAATCCATGGAAACCATCTTAGAAATCAAAGGCAACCTGTTGTGCTCAGATAGGGTACTGTAGATGTAGGCCTCATCATTCCCCACAGTGTAGCACAATTAAGACTACAATAGTGTTGTGAGGAGTTTCCTTCTTTTCGTTTCCCAGATTTTAACCCTTTTGTCCTTCTCAGTCCCCCAGACCTGTTTTGAACCTTCTGGCATAGATGTGGCATACATGTGGCATAGTACCACTGTTTAAAATTAAACCAAGGAAGCCTCAAAAAACCACCCCAGTTTCAAAATGCACGCAATAATATCTGTACCCCATTGCCTTCTCTATAACTGGAAACTAATGAGGATGAGTTTGGGCAGTAAACGTTTCCTTGGAGATGGATTCTCTAGTCAGCCACAACCATGCTGTGTGATCCCAACAATTATAAATATGATTTTCTTGCTGCAAAGTAGAGAGAGAGGACTCGGTGATCTACTCTTGTTCCATGATTCCTGTGGAAGTTATTCTCCATGGCAAGGGGGTGGTCCTGATGGCTGGTTATGGCAGGAGTGACACTGACATCACACCTCCCCTTCTGCTTTCATTGATTCAGATGGTGAGGTGCTGGTGAAAGCCCCCTGCACTGCCAGCCACAGCAAGAACAGACCTGGCCAGAGGTGACAAGGGATCAAGCCCGCTCCTGCAGCTGATTTGAACTTTGACACCTGTCAGTAAATACCTGTGTTGTGTCCCATGTTAAAAGTTCTCAGAGGATCTCATGATGCCTTAGGGTCTGTCAGACCTCACACACACAGAATGGATAGAGATGAACTCCCTCCATACTGTGCAAGCAGGCTTAAGTATCCTCTGGATAGCTGTAAAGAAGCTTGCACCACACTCAAAGACCAACCTTTTCACTTCTTTTCCTGGCTTCTAAGCTATTTCATTTTGTTCTTTTCTGAAGTCCAGCAAAGTGAATACACGCTAAAAGAGAAATCTGTGGCTCAATAAAGTACAGAGTCTGAAGTAATACACTCCTGATTTTTCTTTCTACCTGACAAGAGGTTGCAGAGCTTTCTTCCTTTGCTGGGTGGTCTGTTGGAGAAGCTATTTTGCTCCACAGTCATCCTCCCTCTTCCCATATCCAGGCTACAGTTTTCTACAGCCAGTCCCTCCCTGGTAAGGGCAGCCTGGTTTGTATTGTGGGAGATAATGTAGAGCTGCACATACAAACAATCTTCCCCTAGAAACCCTCAGAGAACTGAAAAGCCAGCAACCTTAATGGAAGGTATGATTTCAGACCATTTCCCTATCTCCACAGGAGCCCAACTGCTACTGACATGAAGAAAGCAAAGGAATTTTTCTTCCTTGCTCCAGGCTAGGCACCATATGGTATTGTTCTAGGTGAAAAAGTGGGTAAAACGTTATCTCTTGCTGGTTTTTAGGTGAGAATGAAAAAATTATTTCAAATGCAATGCTTCATATTGCAACCATTCTTTTCTTGTAACTGCATTATTATCATATATTGATAATACCCATGAAAACACCATGAAAGTGTTTTCTTTTCCAACCCAATGGCAAGATGTGGACCACACTCTCCAGAAATGTAGTCTGACTAAAAGAAATGTGGCACATATATAGAACAGCTGCCTAAGGGAATGCTCTAGGCTTGTGGCACAATCAGGATGAAGAGATTAGCTGGCAGACTTTTCATTTGCAGTGTGTTTTACCTCAATATCAATTCAAGGATAAGAATGAGCTACTGCAAAGAACACTAGAGTAATAGATTTTTCCCTTATGTTCTGGGTGTGAAACAGCACACAAAATGGCAGATGCTGTTTGAAAGAGTTTGAACAACTCATGAATCATTTATATCTCCATGACACTGCCTCTACCATACGGAGTATGATTCAATCATTTTCTTCAAACTGTGATTTGAGACAGACAAATGTCAGAAAGGCAAATGGTACTGGGTTGGACATGCCTTTGTTGAATGGCCAGGTGATGGTGCTCTCCAAGCGACTCAAGTCTCTAAACCTTTATGGTTCAGCTCTTAGGAAGAGACGTTAAATTGAGATTAACTGGCTGAAAGTCTTAGTCCTTGAAAATTCAGGTAATTCTGAGAAAAATAAAAGTCATTACTAAACCCATGCAAACTGTAATGACTTTCAAGAATTGTTGGCAGCCCTAAATGTAAGGTTTGTGTACTAATAGCCCACTTCATGTTTTTCAAGACTCGCAGTTGGCAAATCACTTATGTCCAGTATTTGTGTTGTTTTTAGCATTGTACAAAATGTTCCATGCTTAGATTTGCAATTCAGAAGCATTGTCATAAATTTAACAAGAATATCACATCTCAAGTGGTATATTTGGGTCTCAGAGTATTCTTGTTTAAAAAATCTGTAAGGCAACAGAGACTCAGGGCTTTGCATAGGTCACACAGTGAATCAGTGATTCAGCTGAGATAAGATGATTGACTCCCCTTTCCCTTTTTTTACCCCATCTATTAGATCCCCCTGCCAATATAAACAGTCTGCATAACTTGGTAAGGAGGTTAAAATGTCAGGTCGAGTTCATTTTAAATTGCTTGAGCCACTTGTGGAATGTAAACTCTATGATCAAGTCTGTATTTAACCGCAAATCTTCAAACAGTTCAGTACTGAGACAAAAACTGATTGCACAGCAAGCTATGGCTGACCTGATAGATACAGGCCAACAGTGTAGGTGGGTCTTATCTTCTGCTGGGACTTCCAAAGTGATTTACTATCTCCATATAACAGATATGTTTCATTCTCATTAAAAAAGTTAAACCCAAGTGACTATATCAGGATTAGCTAACACCCAGCCCTGCTAAACAGGACTTACCAGAGTATGTAAAAATAAAACAAATAAAACTACTTAATCAGCTATTAAGAATGATGAAAAAACAGTCATGATGTTTCTGCAATTTAGCATAATAATAAAGCAATATTCTGTAATAAGATAAGGGGACACAGGCATGCCCTGCTCTGAGTGGAAGGAAAAACTGCACCATGTGCAAACATTACAAATCAATACTGCTTGACTTCACAGCAGTCAAATACCTTTGACTTCAAGGCAGGGTGGCATCAACTTCAGTGCACATTAACTCCATCAGGCATAATCTACCTCCAGATAAGTTTGTTGCAAAAGTAAGAACTGAATGCCTTAATTTCTGCCACTGTTATTTGCATTGTACGCTCTTTCAGCCAGAAAACGTGGAAATCTATATTAAGAAGTAGTCTCTGCTATCAAGCTCGCAGTTTGACAGGGAACAGAGACGGGTAAGCAGCTGGAAAAGGAAGTCTAGTTGATTCTGCATTACTTCTGAAAACCGCTATCTTCTCAGTTAAGGATCAATCCTGCGTTCATGCTCCAAGCCCCTTCTATCCTCACTAACTAGTTCCCCACAATGAAGCCCCGAGCAGGAGAGCCACAGCAAAAGGCAAACCTGGTTTAAAGCAGGGCCTCTTCTCGTACAAGCTATGTGGATGCAGCAAACTCAAGCCCTTTGATCACAGTCACAGAGAGCTGCCTAGCCAGTCAAAGGCTGTTAAACCAGCAAAGGCACCCAGGGTTTATTGGCCAAACCTCGAGCAGGATTGCTGCTATTTGCTACCTGCTCACTCCTAGAGATACCTGCAGTCCTACAGCAGTCACATATCAGAAAAAGACATCCTGAAGACACTTGTGCATCTCTGCAGGCACGTCTGGACCTGCCCATGCCTGCAGGGAGTCGAGCAGGTGGGCAGCCATCTCCTCCTGCAGACCTGCCTGGGGACCCTGCTGCACTCCTCTGCAGGGACCACACTGGATGATAGTCCCTGCTTGGTGTCACTGGGGAGAGGAGGAGAGCCTGTCACAGTCTGTGGGGTTTTGGGTGGTCCCCATGTCCAGGGGGGTATGTGGGCATGTGCTGTAAAACACCCTGGGAGTCAACTGCTGCTGTGTGTAACATGTATGAGACAATCCCTGGGTATTCTTTTTATTCAAAACTCCTTTTTTTTCTGTAAAGTGTTAGCTGTAAGGATAGAAACGTGTGTTCTCGTGCTCAATAAGAGACCAAGAGGCAAAGATACCTCTCTGTCTTGGATTATTTTCCCCTCCCCTGACATCAGAAATCATAAACAACTTACTGTTTTATTCTTCACAAGAGGTTTAACAGGGGACTTTAAGACTCTTCTATCTGACTGCTCTTAGTTTCCTCAAGTAACAGCCTCACCTGAGTCTCCTCTTCATCTTGACTACATTTCTTACAGGCACTGGACAATCTTATAACCCCACTCCTATCTCAGTGTGGCTGGCCTTTTAAATTTGGAAAGGAGAATGGTAAAAACTCCTAGCAGCTCTCAAAATGAAAATGAAAAAAAGAGAATCCCATACAATTTCAATGTAAGTAAAAGGAAGCAAATTTGATATGTAAAGCAGAACATCAGTTTGCACTCCCACCCCTCTCCTTTTCCCTCTCAGGGCACCCTGGGAGAGTGGAAGCTACTCTTTTCCTTTTCTGTCCTTTTCCTTCCTCTGCTTAGTCAGATTGTTTTCAATTGCATGTCTGGAGTGGTAATCCTCTTCCTTCTGTCATTTTTTCTCTTTCCTTCAGGCCTGGTTCAAAACACAAATTAAGATAGTCTTTTGTGTTTGACATAATGAACCTGTGTCAGCAAAATTCAGTCTCCAGCAAGAATTGCAAGAAATGTTGTGACATCAAGAGTAAATCACTCCTTGAAACACTTCTGAGAAAAACAGACTGTCAGTTTATGACTGGTTTACTGTTAAGGCTTTCATTTGGGTATTTCAAAGTACTTTTTATTTCTGAAAAAAAAAAATTCAATAATTTCCAAGCAGCAGGACTTTATATTAGTAATATAATTAAAAATAACCACAGCATTTAAACCCACAATTAGACCTCAGTAAAACACAGTAAATAAACTAGTAAGGAATTGGAATTTTCCACCAATGCAAACATCAAGGCACTTTTCTGTCAGATAGCTTGTTTCACATCCAGAACCTAGCCCAAACATTACCAAAAAAGGACAGGTGGGGAGTAGGGTGCTATTAGATGGGAGACAGCACTCCTGCTTCTATGAACATTATTCCTTTAATTTTTCTATACTGATGGGAGAGACCCAGAAATTTAGGGTAGTATGCAACTTGTGAGGAAGAGAGACTGAATTTACTAGTATTTCAGAAAAGTAATAACCTGCTGAAACTGCAATGAGTCATTTTTACAAGATGTTAAGGTATTGTTGTGGCATAAAAAATACATAAACTTGCCTCAGTGCGTTGCTGTAGCACACACACTACTTGAAATTATTTATTCTGACCTTAATTTAATTAAGAACTAGTCAAGAAGAAATCATGTTAGAGTTTTATCAGACCAACAGTGTGTCTACAAAAAGGAAAAAATAAGTTGTTTTTGTGTTTTCATTTTCAAAAGACACCCTAGATTTCATAAAGTCTAAAGTAAAACAAAAAGGATAAAATGGATGGCAGTGTACAAAATACACAGCCGGATGAGTAATTAGGGCCTAGTCAGGGCAGACTGGATAATTCTGTGGGTAGAGCAGATCTATCCAGCAGTATCTGGGAGCAGGACCTGGCCCTCAGCCACAAGCCAGAAAATGACGCTTGCGAGGATAGGACAAGACTGCACAGGAAGAAATGCAGCTTAACGTGCTGGGACTTACTGGTGCTAAATTAACCCAGGAGCACTTATTTAATGTAAATTAACCACAAGGTTACTGCTTTCAGCAGCTATTAGCACAGATCATAGCTTTATTCAGTGGCCAGAAACAGCAAGGGACAGGGAGTCAGGGATAAAATGGGCTGGTAATTTGCATGTCTGCTTGGGAGTTAGTCATGACAGGCTATCTCTGGACAAACCACATCTGTCTGTGCCTCACAGGATAATATGTCCTTACCTTACCTCAAAAGAAACCCCAAAAGCTCTCTCCCAGACAATACTCAAATACCTGAAAAAAGGTGTCTAAATAAAGTTTAAGTCACCCTGTGAATGGTTTTATACCACATGGAAAGTCCCAACGCTGGTATGTATGATTTGCTGTACCAGAAATATTCCTTTGTCAAGATATATCCATCTTAAAAAATGGGCCTCATCTGTCATCAGCCTAAAGTGCTTTCAGGTGCTCTGCACAGGACATGAATACAAATACAATCAGAACCAGCCCCACTTTCTCTCCCGTCACTCAAACAAGCTCGCTCCAGTTTCCTGCTAGCATTTCTGACTGCCCAGGTTGTTCATCCCTGGCACTTCTATTCCTTCCCAAATCCAGATTGCTGGCACTTTTTACAGTCATTTTGCTCTTTTCCTACCTCTCTGTCTCCCTGCCTTTCCTTGAACCTCTGTGCTTTTAGTGGTGGAAGAGCTATGCTGATGTGTAACTTCTTTTTCTCTCTGAGGGCAGGCATTTAATGACATGACAACTGCAGTCTTCCTCGATACAGTTCTTACCCTCAGTGACACGATGTGCAAAGGATTGTCTTAAACCTCTATCATGACATTTCCTAACGACATGGGTTTCACTTGTTACATTAGGCCTACTGCCAGTAAAGCAATGAAGATACAAAACATAGCTGTTTGTATTTAATTTCCTTAAGTGTGAAATTACTTTGTAGCTGAAAGCTAAAAACTTCATTTAGCAAACCAGGCTATTACAGCAGAAGATTATAAAAGATTGTGGAAGGAGATAGGGAATGAACAATATAAACAATAATACAGGAGTTTGTTCAGTTTTTAATGCTGTCACTGCCTCAAAGTCCATGGTAAAGTGACGAAGGAGGAAGTCAGCCAAGGGGAAGTTAGACAGCGCTTGGGAAGGGCGAGGAGCTCTTCTCAGGGAGCTCACAGTGAGCCTGTGCACATTGGTGGTTGAGAGACAGACAGCACTGCAAAAATTCTCCTTGCTGTTTGTTTTCATTCCTTCCTCATCAAGATCATGGAGAAATTTCTACCCTTCCAAGGGAGTTATTAGCTTTACTAGTCCATTTCCTCCTCCACATCCTGCAAAGCCCGAGGTCTCCAGGGATGACTGAGCCAATGTTTTTAAGACGCAAAGAAGTGAAATGGGTATAAACTCGGAGTAACCTCAGTCAAGGCATGGGAGAATACAAGTGTCACCATGAGCTGGACTCTGCTGAGACCAGTACATGGGCTCCAGGCCAGCAGTGTTCTTCTAAGATGCCACAGACTCTTAGGAAATAACAAGGACTTGAGAATGAGCATATCCCTTTCAAAGCTGGAAGGTAGGGTTGATCATTTGCCCAGGCGCTTCCTCAGTGGCAACTGGCAGGTAAACGATAAGCTCACTAACCCCAAGTGCACTGAGGATGTGGGAGACACAGGGGAATATGTAGCGGTGGTGGAACAAAGAGAAGGATGCACTTTATTGTAGAAAACAGTCCCCTTTTATACTTTTAGTTTCCACCAGACATAACCAAAACTCAACAGAAGAAGGGCACCCATGGGCTGGCTCAGCTGCAGTCTGCTGTCCACGCCTTCCTCCTCATGCCTGCCTCTCAGCCCCCAGCCGGCTCCCAACCATCCAGAGCCTGCAGCTGCGCCCTCCTACAGGACTTTCTGGTAAACATAAGCTTGAATAACTTTAACAATCACAACCCCATATCCCACAGGAGTACTGAGAGGAGAAGCACAAGCCAACACGCTGTGAATTGATACAGCTTGTTGAATGTCAGGTTTGTAGACATGACAGATTTTAAATGCTGGGGTTTTGTATCACAGTAAAAACACATTTTAAGGACAACACTGAGACATTCAGTGATCTGAACAGTTCTTGACTTAGCATTTAAGTAGGTATTAACAGGCCTGATTAATCTTTCAGTTACATGCTTGCAGGTGAGGACAATCTTACTGCATTCAGGCCATTACTTATCTACAGCTGGAAGCTGCATGCGCTATACTTATAAAATGTAATATTAACCTGGACACAGAGATCTCTCTCTTTATCCAACTGCAGATTGTTACACAAAGACTTTGAGTTAAATGCCAGCTAGCTTAGTTCACTAAGAAGGAATTTTTTCTGTTCCAGATTTCTTCCATGGCATGGCCCTGATCATTACTGACTCCAGTCTAAGTAATGTCTACTTAGACTCTAGTCTAGGTAACTAAGGAGAACAATCAATGAAACTCCTACAAAATGCTTTTAGCATTGCAAGAGTATTTTTAAACAATTTTTTACCCCTTTTCAGAGGGAGGAGAAAATAGTTAATCTTGTCCAGCATAGTGCTGAGAAATGCAAAGAAGAAAAACAAGCACTGAGGTACGTGGATACAAATCAGCTTGAAAGTAGCATCTTTTTATGATATTGCCACTGGCAGCTGCTCACATGTACAGCATATAATCATCCAACTGCTGAACCCAAAATATTGTCTTGGGAGTTCTGATAAAGGATACCCAGAAGCCTCTGTCGTTGCAACTGGAATGATAGTTCCAATGGATGGATGGCACAATTTCATGTCGAGGTGGAAGGGAGGGCAGGTATATTGTTAAAAACATAGATACATCTTCATTTTGTGTAAGAAGGAGATTTCTTTTACCAAAAGGTTTTTAGCTGGAGTCAAACCCAGAGGTTTTATTTGAGTCTAGATTGAATATTTTGTTAGATGAGATGATTATGGTTTTCATTGTTTTGTATCAATTTAGATTATGAATGGTATTTTTGCCACTGTGTTTCCCAGAGCATAAAAATTTCATTTTTGATGAAATTAATGATCCAGATTTGCCAGCAATGATCAGTTATCAGTATTAATACAAATTGATAATTTATTTTCATTAATATTTTGCAAAAGCATAATAATCAAATGAAATACTAAGGGAGGGGGACAAGGGGGGGGGGGAGTGAATATTATAATTTTAGCCCAGTACACTGAAAGATAAGCCAGCAGTAGATAAATATACAACTTTGTGTTCTGACAGGAATGTGCATCTGTTTTCCATTAACTTTGCTTGAGACAAGCAAGAAGTCAAGGTTTCCCGTGATTTAATTTGAAGAGCAATTTGGATTTCCTGAGCCTCAGCTGGAGGTATTATTGGTATGAGACCAGAAATGCCCTAACTGTCCTAGGAGTTTCATGTTCCACAAAGAATAATACCTACAGAAATTTAAACAGGATGTCAAGAAGTGTTATATATGGGCTCTCTGTGCTCTCCAGTGTTTCTAATATAAATTCACATGAGTTTCATTCTCTCTTTTTGCCACACAAAGCGACCAACTTGGAAAAGATAATAAGCTAATAAATGCTGTTCAGCATAACTCACAGTGTAATTCTGTTCAGAAGAGGGGCTAAAATTCCACATCAGATTCCCTGATAATGACATGACTGACCTGAATAGCCAAGAATGGTGTTCACACAGAGGGAATAGAGCCTAGACAGACAGCTGCCAAGCTCTGGTCATGCACAATGTTCAGAAAGGCCTGAACACATCTACTGTGATGGCAAGATCCTGTGATGTTTCTCAGGCTGTGTACACAGAAGTAAAGACACTCCAAACTCTTACTTGCTTATTTAAATCGTGGCTTTGGTTCCTGTGACCAACATATAATGCTGATGGTATATTTGCATAAATAGCTGAACATTTTTACGAAGATAATTACCATCTGTTAGTTCCTTTTAATGGATTTATTTACAAACTACACTTCACTGCCTTTTGAACAAAGAAATGAGTTATTTTGAGCCATTCAGATTGTTGAGAAGTTAATATATCAACACTTCTACAGATCCCCTCTTCAAGTGAAAACTTAGTCCCAATTGGAGTCAGCCCTGGGTTTTGCTGTAGGGCTTGGTACAGCTGATATTTTCACCTCTTGAGCTCCCTGAGGACTGAGAGAGCTCAGGAGAGTCAAGTACAGGAATTGTGATTTTTAACACATCCTCTGCTCAGGTAAATATTCCTGCATACAGGCAGATTTTTGTCTAAGATACTCGTCACTTATGTTTTCTCCTAACCAGAATAACCCACAAGGCACAGGGTTTTAATTCAGCTGCATCAAAAGGGGCAATGATGATTATTATTTGCAGCTCACTTACGTCCTTTCAGCTTATACTGTCTTAGGAACTTGTAAAAACTATTTTAAAATTCAGTCACTGTCAGTTTTGAAGAAAAAATTGCATTGTTTCTTTGACAGTGTAAACTGTACTGAATTTGTTCTGGTTATGGTTAAGGTGCACTGGACTTTGTCGGATCACACCATTACTGGATATTTAGGAAGCTTCAAATCATTCTGTTGTTTAATGATCCAGAAATAGAAATTAACCTGTAAAACTGTTTGCCTGATTGTGACTGCAGTACTTAACTCTTCAGAATGAATGAAAAACACAAAAATACTTAATTTAGCCTATGAAGATACAAATGTTAGTATTTCTTTAAAATTCACGCATTTTTTCCTGGGTTTTCATTGTTGTTGTTGGGTATTTTAAATGTTCATTTTGTATGCAGACATTTGGACTTCTAGGCGAAAGTCAAAAGAGTTTCAGCAGAGCAGTTATCCTCATGTCTCATGTCTTGGAGACCCCACTGATCTCAAAAAGCAAGAAAGCAAGAAAAGCAGGCTACTCTGCTACTCTATTGAACTTGTCTAGGCTATTCCAGGCTATTCCTGGAAAGTATACATCTTCTGCTGCTTTTTTCCTGCTATTTACATTTTTTAGTGTATGAGATTTTAGTTTTTCACAGTGAGAATCTCCAGTGTTACTGATCCCACAGCTAACACACCTTATGATTTATTGGCCTATATTCGTAGCTGATATGTGACGTTTGTCATATCATTCCACGTAATTATTCTCTCAACACTGCAGCAACATTATCTAACAAAAACATGAGGAACAGAACTTCTATGCAGTCTTCATGACTTTTTACTAAAATTGGAGCCAAATGATTATAAATTCTAATCAGGCAGCTGAAAATTTGACTTATGACATTCACTAATAAGTGACTATTATTCATATTGAGATGGTATTCTATTGATACCTATGGGGTGTAGTCATCTTGAAACTAAATTGATGAAAGTTATCGTCAGATACGGAAAATTGCACAGGTTTCTTTACATTGAATAGCTATTCCATCACATATAATCTTCTGTTAACAAAATAAAACAGGTTTTGTGATTTTTTTCCTATCATCTATTGTATCTCAATTTAAAAAGATACTAGACATCTCAATCTAGACATCTCTTATAACCAGTATTAGTGCAATGTCATCCCTGACTGGAGCTCAAAGCCAGTCTGTACCAAAAAGAACCCCTTTCAGGATGTGACCTCCAGGTCTCAAAAGGGTCAGTGATACCAAGATGAAACATGACTTTAGTTCCATATGAACAACCTTCTGTCACTTCTCCAAATCCAAATCAAGATGCTTGGGTAATTAAATGCTGAAACAGCAGCTAGAAGTGTGACATAGCCTACTTGAGGATAGCAATCCCTCAAGAGTCTTCAGGTTTGTAATATTTCTTGCAGTTGGTGCTTTCAACTACCTACAGTTGAAATGTACTGAAATCCTCAGCAATTTGCTTTGTGGAAATAGTATTTGAGCATTCAAAACATGGGCTGGTTTAAAACAGAAGAGTTTTGGGGTTTTTTTTGGCTGGTACTAGCATGTATTTTCCTGATCTCCTCATAGAGCCCTGGCCGTGCCAGGTTCTGAGAACTTTCTTGCTGACACAGAAAATCTGTGTCTATCTGTGGAAACCTTGGCCTTCTGTGCTCTGTGTGACACAAGAGCCATATGTATAATGTTTACACAGAATCATTTGTAACGCTGCTGATAACACAAGTGAGTGCTGCTTTTTCACATGCATTGGTACATTTTTTTCAGCAGCCAGAGTCACACATCCCTACCCAAGCCATTCTTTGAAAGTGTAGTTTGTATGTGCCTGTCTTCAGTCAAACCTTTTCCTTTCCTGGAATGTTTCCAAGGCTTCCATATGTTAAAACAGTGTTTTCCCTTACTAAATAAATAAAAGAAAATTGATTTGTTGGTTTTCTCTTACTAAATCAATGATTAAAATGGAAATGGCAAATACCCAAATGTACATCCAATGATTAATGTGAGAAAATGCTTTCTTAGATCCCTAATGTATTTCCATAGCTGTGCCGGAATTCTGAGAAAATTCTGGCAGCTGAGCTCAAGAAATCCAACACTTATTCTTTATTTCATTATATCTTTCATTAAGAAAGGAACAATCTATGACCCAGAGAATTGAATAAACAGACCTGCATGGACTTTGGCAAACTGTGGACTGTGGGATTTATCTGTAAAGGCAGTTGCTAGGTTTTCTCCCACCTAATTATAAACATTTTTATATAAACATCTATCAAGTCGCACCAGTCAGGGGAAAGCAGAACATGACTATCAGTACTGCTTTAGTGTCTGCTTCTGCTCGAAGATTAGAGGAGTCATATCCAGTGAGTTCTTATATTCCTCCATACAAAAGGGAACTCTAATCTTGAGACATTTCCATTTAGTTTAGTCAGATGAATACCATCAGAAAATTTAATCCTCAGTGCTTCCTCTGTGAGTTCCCTACAAGTTCCTAAAATATCTCTGTCAAAGATTAAGCATTTATCAAACAATGTGTGCTACAAAAGTCAACACCATAAGCAGGGTGATTATTACAATGCGTGCTTAATTTGTAAAAGCAGCTAAGAATATGTGTTCCTTCACGTTTTGGGTTGAGGTTGTTGAGCAGTAATTGCTATGACCATTTTAACAGCAAAAAATTGACTGAATCTTTCAATTAGCACTTCAAGTTGTGCAAAGAGGTGAAGTTGTTATGAAGTGGTATTAACTCAGAAAAAATCAGCCTATTAGGTCTTTTTCTGCACATGTAACTCTCCACTATGATCCTGCCCTTAAGAACAAAATAAACCAGCATAACAAAGATACAAGATCATTTTGCCGTGTGTAAACCATGTGACATTATTTATGACAAAGAAAAAGTTAAATCATATCAGTGTTCAAAAAAAGTCAATGCTTTTTAGCATCACAGCTTCATGATTTATAGTCTCTGAAGCGTATAGTGAAGTATTTAGGGAGAAAAAATGACCAGTCTTGAAATTCACAAGCAGATAATAATTTTAAAAACCTGTGTCACCTGTGCACATTTGGAGACCATGACAAGTGTGAGTATTTTCCACTAGAAAAAGTACATTAAAAAAAAAAAGAAAATAGTCACAGTATTCAACATTATCAATAAATTATTATAACTTTGTCAGAAGTATGGTAGAAAGGCAAAGGTATTGGGGGACTTTAAATGGATTTTAAACTCTTACCTTTCATTCACTCTTGTAGTGGCAGGAACACTCATGCAGCATCAGCAAAGCTGAACTGCCTGCTCATCTCAGCCTCAGGGATTTTCGTTAATCTTTTTCAATTCCTAAGAAAATGAGTGCTATAATTAGAAGACTGTACACTAACTGAGCCTATGGTTGATGATGGAATGTTCTGCAGCCAAGAGCAAAAGTCCTGGAACTGAAAAAGAAACAAGAGTTTGTAACACAATGTTATTACACTTAGCTAGAACTGTATACAAATCTGTGAACCATCAGATGTTGAATATGACTGTTGAATCTGTTGAGTTTTAATATGTGTGAGCTATTTAATTCCTTGCTCTCCATTTCTGAAAGTACATAAAATCCTACACAGAAATTAATTAAAACACCATATTCTTTACAGATATTTATATGCTTTAACAAAATCTAGTCTTCTGTTTCAGGAAGAAAGAAATCTGAGAGCAAAGATGCTGGGAATCCAAGAGAATTCCAGCAATTCAAATAGATATTTCAAGCACCCTAATGGCAGATCCAGAGAGGAGGACCAAAAAAAGGTTTGTATAATGTATGGTCTTGGCAACACTTCCTAGGATAAAAGAAAACATCCTCACAACACAACCATGATAGTAAAAAATGTAAGGTCATATTACAAGATAACTTAATTTTTGTCTCATTATACCAATGTGGTAGATAGAGGAAAAATAAAAGAATGCGTAGAAAAAATCATATTCTTCTCCACAAGTGTTTCAAAAAGATGACAGAGACTGTTAGCATAAGCAAGCATGAAATTGTATTTTTAATTGGTCTCAGATTGCTTCAGAAGCCAGTGTGGACTCCCTCAAATAATCTCTACATTATGAGTGAGATTTGTTGCATGGACATCAGTGGTCTAAAAGTTAGGTGACAAACTTTTCCTCTGTAATGATGGAAAGCTCTTGTCACTCTCCATCGACCAAAGAAGAAGCTGAAGCTGTCACACAAGTGCTTAAGCTTAAGTGAGAAAATCTGGTTTTATCCTAGCACATTGTTTTGAAATGATGACTGCTGAATATTTTTATTTGAAGTGACAGATTTTAAATTTTTCCAAACAGGTTACTGTAGGGATGAGGAAAGAGATTTGTTTCTTTAGGATAAAACCAAGAGACAGCAGAGAAGTGAATTTTGAAAAGACAGAAATAAACTCTATATATTCAGAATATATAGAGAGTTTATTTCCATATATAATCAGTTCTTTTTAAAGTGATTGAAGCAGCTCTACAGTCACTGAGCTATAAAACTACTTAAAAGTGGGAGTACAGGTAATTTTTCTTTTACTCGATTTTGGTATAATTTTCGTGAAAAATTTCTGCTGTTATTTTTAATTTAGAATATGATTCATCCACTTGAAATCATTATAAATCCTACAATTTTTATTAGACACTTGAGTTCATTGACAAGCAACAGAAAAGTTGCAATCTATGAAAAAAAGTTGTCTCAGCTTTTCCTTTCTCTATGTGTGATTAACTGTCCTTGGAAATTATGATGATCAATACAGGTCTGATTTATAAGAAGTGAATGTGAGAAATGAAAAATAAAAAGTAAGAAAGTATGCATTAACAGTGGCATTGGACAACACTAGGAGTATTTTCTGGCAGACTTTCCAAAAAAACCTAAGACAACTCTGACTTGTCAACCTAGGAGGATACGCCATCATCAGAAGCAATATCAGCCTCTGTGACTGGTTTAGGTTGATGTCACTGCATTTTAGAAGACACACAAATTGGAGCCCTTTACATGCTTGGATCGAGAGAATCAACAGTGCTGGACTTTCAGGCACAGAAAATCAAACCTTATTGATTTAAAATTATGCCATCAGACACTGGCCATGTCCAGCTCTTCCTAAGCTGTTGTCAGACACAGTTGCAGTAGGGTGACCTATTTGATATATAATACAGAACTATCTGGTGATCACTTCATGTTCTTCACCTGGGGCAATACAAGAAGAATTTCCATATTTAGAACAGATTTTTTTAAAAAATGCAGAAGTGTCAGAAATATAATGAAGTTTACAGAGGTAATGAAAAATACATAGTAGCTGATAGAGCCTGTTATTTAGGAGAACCTGGTTAAATAAATTATTTTTGCCTTCAGTTTCTTCCAGACGGGTTTGTCTCTGCCTACAGATACAACTCCTCTTTGGGAGTGAGGAAGTGCAAGTGACTGGTGTTGGCACTCCAACTGATCCTTTCCACATGAAGACACATGAAAATATGAATTAAGATGTGTAACTCCAATATCTATTTTAGAAATAATTCCATCTTTGTCTTCCATGTATGGTGCAGGACAGCATAGTAAGTTTTGCACCAGACAGAGTGATGGCTGTTCTCTGGCATACCAGACCTGCAACAAACTCTAAGTGATCTTTTCCTACAGTGACAGTAAGGAGACTTTGTCAAGATGTTTGTGATTTGTGATTAAGATCCACTGTGATAGATTGTTCTTGATAGTTTTAGCTATGTTATTTTTTTGCTGAAGCTCATCCCAACCAATGCATTCAGAACAGTAAATGAAAATAGTGTACTGTGAAACAGTAAGAGCTGTGAACTCTTCCTTTATGCTGACATAAACCCATTGAAATACAGTGATATAAGTCCACCACACAGAATCAATGACTCACAGCAAAATACAAAAAATACCAGTGCTTTGTTAAGGTTATATAGGCTTATTTAGCAGTGATGATAAACCACCATGTTAGCATTAATGTGATTTGTTTCTTAAGTAGAGAATATTTGCGATAAGTTGCTGTTAAAATTAGGGTGGGGACCAGGTTGTGTTCATCTATTTCTGTCCCATGTATTGTGTGGTGATCAGCCCATTTTATTTTCCCTCATGACATTTTTAAATCAGATCAATACCTTCTTTGCAAAGCTAATCATCCTTGTCTAAGTATATACCGAAAAAGTTCAGGCTGTTTGTTTTAGCTACAAAATAGATACCTGCAAGCAGAGCTTGGTTGGCAATAATATTACCATTCACAGCATCTGTCTTGTCAAATATCACACCAAGTAGCAGGAAAAACAAGCTTCATTTATAACTTCACGGTATTGGTTTCCATGTCATTGGGTAAAATTTGGCAGCCTGTGTAACTAAAAAGAGCAGAAAAAATGTTTGGGACATTACCCTCTGAGTTTAAAACCTGAATCCTACTAGGCTGCTCATGGATGACTTTGTGTGGATAAATAAAATTACTGAGAAAAATTATACTAAAATGACAAAAGTGTCTGGCTTTACCTTGCTTTGACAGTCCAACTGTAGCAAAGGAATTATTAACATTCCCAAAACAGAAAGCTTCTGTCTTGTTCCACATCATGTTGAGACCTCCTTCTGACAGCAGAGGAAACAGGAAAAAATGATCCCTCTCTTATTTTCGAATTCACTGTTCTCAGAAATCTATCACTCACCCAAACTTTTAATCTTGTCACTCCCTCCTGAATAGTTCATTTTTCTGTAACATGCAAAGTGTACCTGTATATTTCTGGATAGCATAACTAAAACATTTGCCTATGTATTTTCAACACAAACATGTGAGGCAGTAGATCAATTAAAGCACCTTTCTGGGGATCCAAGGCAGCATATCTGGGAGTCAGTCTGCACATGTGATGAAAGCTACATCCGTAAATATAGATGCATGTATTATTTGGTTATTTGAAAAGGGAACTTAAAGACAGCCATCAAAGGATTCTAGTTATATTGCCTCCTTTTGTGATGCTGATTATGGCCGGAAGCATAGTTAAACTCAGGGGTTATCTTTGCTTTCTTAGTTAGGACACTGACCTCTACCTTTCTCTGTTTGCAGACACCAATCTTTTTCTGTAACTTAATATGAAAGGGATAAATGCAACTTCATAGATTCATAGAATATGTTGAGATGGAAGGGACCCATTAGGATCAT
>WAAE01015674.1:0-38596 GCA_013400495.1 Nicator chloris | reverse complement strand
AGGTTGGATGGGGCTTCGAGCAATTTGGACTAGGGGGAAGTATCCCTGTCCCTGGCAGGAGGGTTCTAACTAGCTGATTCTCACTGTCCCTTACAACCCAAACCATTCAAGTGTTAGAAAAGTACCTAGTGGAAGAGAAGAGATCAATTATGCATTGTATAATCCTCAATAAACTTTACTCTCCAACAGGCACTAAATTAGACTTATTCACTCCACTGCCTAATACTTGTCCACAAATCACTACTGGACTAAAAACTGTAACTTTGCCATTGCTATCTTCAACAGAACTAGCTAAACTTTATGATGGAACATCTGAGCAACTGGCAACTTGGCCAGAATCCATAGAGACCTGTGGCTCTGTCAAGTATATGGATAGAGTCAGAAGGGGGAAAAAATTTCTGAACATGAATCAACTAATTTTTAGCTGACAATGTGATAGTTAACCGAAACATAATGCTTTAAAGCAACACATGCCCATTCAACTGAGCCTACACAAATGATAACTTCATCATCAATAAAAATTGTGTACAGCATCCTGTAGAGTTATTCAGTCAACAGTTTCAGGAGGTTGTCTTTGTTATAAAGTATGAAAGATATGGGAATCCTTTCCTAGGATATTAGGTTTTATGGAACAGCACCAGCACATTTGCAGGTATTTGGTATGAAAATGGCATTCCTTCAAACACGTCAGGGAGCACATTCAGCACAACACACTGAGATTTAGCTGTCTGATTCTCATTAATGTTAATTGGAGTTGTGTGGCTGCATCCCAGCAGACTTAGTTAAATTTTTGCCCCTTCCGGTTCACATCCAGGCACCACATCCCTGTGCAGTGCATTCTGACTACTGGACTAGTTTGTCACAGATGACACAATATCAGATGCTTGCACAGCACTAAATGCCTGAATTGTGGTAGACATCTCATGGAATGAAACTTTTAAAGAGTCTTTAAGAAATATAAGCCAAGGATAATGTAATGAAAGAGAGACCTCCACAATAAATGTGGAGTTTTATAATTTCCAGAAAAGCCATTATTTGAGGTAGTGATTGTAAATGCTACCTTGGCCACTGTCTAGAGAAGGAGGCTTGGCAGATGACCTGCCCTAATGCTGTACTACTTTGGATAAATAATTTCACTTTCTCTGTGCTGGTTTCAGTAGCAGTGAAAAAAAAATAGTTGAACTCACCTTTTCACCATATTGCTCATCAGAAAACAACATAAAATAAGTATCATTTATCCCTAGCTCAACTGAAAATTTATGTTCACTGATGTGATAGCCTAAGATCAAAATTCAGATATAGTTAACGTCAAATATACAGAATCATTGCTCAGCTACATTCAGAAGTCAAACTTCTCTCAAATCAAATTCATATACAGTGGACACAGAGTTAGGTTTTAAAAGACAGTCAAAATAAACAGTATGATCCAGATATATTTCTGATTAGTGAAGTGAACAGCACCTTGCCCAGCAGCTTTTATGTGATGCTGTTAATCTGCTATAGAAAAACTGCATCGATAGAATAGCACTTCGGCCTATCGACTTTCATTATTCCCCCTGTGCTAAACTACCTCAACTTCAAACCTAATTTGCATAGATTTTTAACTGCTTCTAAAACTGCATGGATAGTCATAGCTATTGTTTACATGGGAAATTTACAATGATGAGGCAACAATACCCAAATTATTCTTGGCAAGTGATATGATTGATTGCCAAACGCTTTTTTTTCTTTTTTCTTTTGTCAAAAACTGGATGGATTCAGAAATGTAGTATTGTATCTGATGTGGTGTTATTGATTCTTAGACGGGCAGAACAAGTTTTGTGTTATTAAGGATATAAAAGTACATCAAAGTATACAGCATCACAAAGCAAGCTTGAAAAAGAATGTAAGCTTTGAGAACTGGATACTCCTGCAGAATCCATGACCCTAAATTTAGTTCTTAGAGTCTGGATGCAACTAGTGAGTCAAGTTATGTGGTCAGACAGGACTTACCAACACCTTTGCTATGAGTATGGAACTGTCTAGCTGCTACTAATGACACACTTGAAAGAAATATGTTGGCCTCATGTACATAACATGCATTAAATGATATTTTTCCCTCTACCAACTTGCTGTCCAGTATTGACTGATAAATCTAAGCAGCTCTGAAATATTTTTTGAGGAACAGAACTTATTCCTATTTAAGTGTAGAGAAAGCTTCTCTTCCTCATGTAAACCTGACTTCCCCACACATGCACTCATTGAACTTGGGCACAATTCGAACTAAAACTACTTAGCTCAGCAGTGTCATTTCAGGACTGAAATGATTCTTGCTTCTTGTGAAAAGAGAACTTGAGGCTCCTAGAGATCATAAATTTGAAAAGTAGCACTGAATTACACTTTATATTCAGTTGCCTACGTTCCACTTTCTATTTTTATTTTTATCTGGCCTTAGTTATCAGAGTAAGGTCTCATTAGGATAGTTAGGATATGCTTAACCTTCCAGCTTTCCACTTGAAAACTCATTGCAAGGAAATGTCATTTATTGTAATACACTTGATATTTAGTATCAAGTTTGGTGCATCATGTCTACCTTTTAATTGCATGTGGAATATGTTTTAAGAAGCAAATGAAACACCTTGAAAAGGTGCTATCTTTACAGTAATCTACCCATCACAGCCACCTTTAATATAGTAGAATGTGTTAAAATAAATTTTGCAAATTTTTGAATACATATATACAGACCTTCTACTGTCCCACTAACCCAAAAAATCAGTGATTATTTGAACTAAAAACATCAGATACTAAATCCTGTGACAATGAAACATGTACTACATTGTTAGACCCAAACTGTGAATTCTTGAAAGGATAGATAAAAAGAGTATCCAAATACCTCTTCTATTGCTTTTGAATGAAAATGCTGAATGCCAGTTCTATAAGAGTGTATGTTGGGAAATAACAAAGTATTTTGGCCCTGAGCCAGTATACATCATGCTGTGATGTCTGTATAGGATTTTCCCACCTCAATCTCCACCCATTTTAAAGATCTGATTACATTTTGAAGCAGCATCTTCATTTAAGGTCAAGAAAAAATCTCTAACATGTTAATCAAAGTGAATACTTACGGTCATATCTCAATTCTGACATTTAAAAGAAACTTCATGCAAATGAGATATGTGACTGTATTACTAGAGAAGGCTTTCAAATACTGAATACAGAAACAAAATGAAACTCATTATATTGACTGAAGTCCTTCATGTTCATCCTCTAAAGTGAAAACTAAACTTAGATTTGTAAAATTTGAAGCTTAGGAACCCTTGGGTATGTGCTCCTTATTGCATCCTTATGTCTCAACTATAAAAATTAAAAGTATAGCATTAAAAAAAAATTTCCTACTCTTGTATTTTCTGTTCTTGTAGACTCAGAAGTGAAGCGCTGACAAATTGAACAAATTTCTCTGATAATCCTGAAGATTGCTTTTTAAAACAAAAAATCTACATTATTTTATGATGGTTTCCTTTTTAATATTTGGCTTTACTACTTTCCTCTAATCTAATTTTATTAAAAAGTAATATATTCTTTAATTCACAGGCCATGTCTTTCAATAAATAATCAAATATCAAAGCTGACTTTCTTATTTCAGGAAGGAATATGTACTGAAAATGAAAAGTTATTTGTAGCAGTCAAAAAAGGGCAATATTAGTGAGGAGGTGTAGGGCTATACATGGATTAAACAACTTAAATGTTAATTCTTTCTTCAATATACACTCACAGATATTATACAGAACTGGAGATTGTGAATGTGTATACATTGGATTTCAGCCTAATCAAATATATACATTTATTAGTTGTTGTTGGGCCAAAGAAATTAAATTGTGTTAAGATATATAAAAAAAGGACCGTTGTAAAAACAACAAAACCTATGTACCAGTAGATTTACACTTAAATCTCAACACAAAATATATTAACATGAGTTGGATGAGAGGAAGTTAACAAAGAAGTTTTTGTAAAGACATTGCACTGAACATATAAGAAATAGGAAAGTCATCAAAAAAAGAACCCCAGTATTATTATTAATAGATCTTTCTAGTAATGCAAGCAAAAAATAATATTTATTATATTAAAATATCTAAAGCAGTCTATTTGTTTCCACTATCACAGAGTTTGAGACAATAAATTCTATCGTACTTTTAATTTTAAATATAAGAAAGATTTGCAGAAGCAACAAATAAAATCCATCATTAAAAAAAAATAAAATAAAAATAATTTCCAGAAGTCACTAATCTTCTTCCTCTGGATGAATCTGATTTTCTCATCTGTAAATTTGCAATATAAAAATACTTCCTATAAATTTCTAAATTCATTTAAAGATGACTGGCAAATTCCAATTGTGTTTACCTATTTTCCCATTCTTTTCCCACAAAAAAGCACCAGATAAAGCCATTACAGATATGATGGAGGAAGTTAATTTAGAAGACAGAATCACTGGCAGACACAGACAGAGGCTTTGAGGCATTATTACACAGATGGCTAAACATTGCACCATCTGAACAGTATAGACATGTTCTCAACAACTCTACAGATTGATAAACATATTCATCATATATAGGTGATAGAAACGTCGGCCAATACTCCCATTTCACTTAATATCTAGAATGACGTAAAATCCTGACTCTAATTAAGGGTCTGAAGTATTTCATCACTAGCACCCTTCTCCTTTTAGCTGCCAAAAGCCTCATATAACCTTAGACATTGTGATTTACAGTATTAGAGGCTTTTTTGATAGATCATCGTTCTGTGATTCTGTGAAAAGTCTGTATCTACAAACCTGACCATGACATTTCTTATAAAAAAGGCAGAAAAAACTAATGTTTTTATCTGAATGTACCAGCTTTGTTCACAGTAGCTAGCATGGGACTATGTTTTGGATTTGTGCTGAAAAGAGTGTGGATAAAGCTGGGATGTTTAACTACTGCTGAGCAGTGTGTACACAGAGTCAAGGTCTCTTCTGCTGCTCACACCAACCCCCCAGCATGGAGGCTGGGCAAGCACAAGAAATTGGGATTGGGCATAGCTGGGACAGCTGACCCCCACTGACCAAAGGGATGTTCCAGACCACATGACATCATGCTCAGTAATAAACACAGAGGAAAAAACTGAGAAGAGATGGGAAGGACACGACACAACATGACATGACACGCAACATTTAGAGATGTGGCATTTTTCTTCTCAAGTTATCATTTTCCTGGAGATGACTAAACACCTGCCTGAAAATAGTGAATGAATTCCCTATTTTGCTATGCTTGCACAAGTGGTTTTTGCTTTACCTATTAAACTGTCTTCACCTCACCCCATAAGATTTTTGCATTTTCACCTTTTCAATTCTCTCCCCATCCCCCTGGCAGAGTAGCTGTGTTGTGCTTAGTTGCTAAGTGGGGTTAAACTGAAATACCAGATAAATTCTGAATTCGCTTACTTTTTTTATACAAATGGCAATAACAGGGCATATTAGAAATAGTCAGAAATATCAATAGCTTTCAAAATAGCAAGAGGAAGGTCATATGTGGTTCTATAAAATAGCAAAATCCTCATTCGATATTTCTTTAAGAAATTAAAGTAGGCTTTAAAAAAGCATGCAATGATGAGTCAGATCACAAGTAATTAAACTGTACTACCCATGCACACAGCTAGCTGAGAAAATGACATGTTGGTATATTTTATAGTTTCAATTTTTATGATTGGATATGGAATTCATGCATTTTAATATGGAAACAACAGTTTCATAAAAACAATTGATGAATCAAAAATTATTTTATTCACTGGATCCATACAAGAAGAAAGGTGATGTAAATGGCTTTCCAAAAAGACCTGGCTGCAGCTGCACATCTTTATAGTGTCTAGCAAAGTGATTGTTGAAAAAATGTGAAGCACCTTGGGAGTCAACTGTTACCCAAGAAGGTAATATTTGGTAGAAAAGGCATCATGTCTGAAACTTTCTTGCTTTCATATTTCTTTCCTGTCTGTAAAACAAAATGATATTTCATCTGAGCAGCACATCTGACATAAATACACTGTTATACCAATGATGAAGAGTCTTGCTGCCTTAGGAACCAAATAGACTTCTCTTAATTGCTACAAGAGACATATGATATTCACCTCAAACTTATTCTAGGATAATTAGAGGAACTTAGAACTGGTTCAACTGATTCATGGAATCATCATAGAATGCCCTGTGTTGAAGGGGACCCCGAAGAACACCTAGTTCCAGCCCCACCCCTGCCATGGTCAGGGACACTTTCCATTAGACCAGGATGTTCAAAGCCTCATCCAACTTGGCCTTGAATATTTCCAACTTTGGATATCCACAGCTTCTCTGGGCAACACGTTCCACTGCCTCACCACCCTCACAGTAAAGGATTTCTTCATTGTATCTAATCAAAACCTCTCTCAGTTTAAATCCATTCCCCCTGTCCTCTCACTACATGCCCTTGTAAATACTCTGTCACTGACTTTCTTGGCTGCTTTTTTAAGGGCCACAATTTATTCTTCCTGAAGCCTTCTCTTCTTCAGCCTAAACAATCCCAACTGTCTCAGCCTTTGTTCATTGCAGAGGTGCTCCTTCCCTGTAATGATCTTCGTGGCCCTCCTCCGGACTGACTCCAACAGGTCAATGTCCTTCATGTGCTGAGTTCCCAGAGCTGGATGCAGCTTCCCAGGTGGGATATCAGAAAAGTGGGGCAGAATCATCTCCCTTGCCCTGTTGGCCACGCATCTTTTGATGCAGGAAAGCCCAGGACAAGTTTGGTTTTCTGGGCTACAAACACACGTCACCTGCTCACATCCATTGACTTCTCATCCACCAGCACCCCCGAGTCCTTCTCAGCAGGGCTGCTCTCGATCTGTTCATCCCCCAGCCTGTATTGTCACAGCCCAGGTGCAGTAGCTTGCACTTGGCCTTGTTAAGTCTCATGAGGTTCCCAAGGGCCCACTCCTCGAGCTTGTCCAGGTCCCTCTGGATGACATCCTGTCCTTCAGGAGTGTCAACCACACCACAGCAAACACAAAAAAATAACAGTTTCTGTCCAGTAGATTTTTTTTTTTTTTTGTACGAGGTAGCAGCTGTCCTTCATGATTGAAAAAAAAGAAAAGCGAAAATGACAGATTTTATTAGATTTAATTAGGTGTGCATTATTGCTACTGCTGTGTCATAATGCAAGTTTTGACAATTTACACTATGACATGTCACTAGAAGTACACCATCAGCTTGATCAAATGCACTGCACACAAAAATAAAGACAAAATTGCATTACAAAATCCTTTAAAATTTTAAGACAAAGCATTCTAGAAAGCAAGGATGATATAAAAACAAATAATTACTGCACAAGTTGCAAAAAAAACCTGTAGAATTATAAATCTTGAGGAGTTTAATGAAAACAGAATTTTTCATTAGGAAAAATCCCTAACTTTCTGACACAAAAATAAATTAAACTGCTCCATTGAGAACTACTTTAGGATTGACTCTGCAATCAACAGAGTACATGTTGCTTTACACACAAGGTAACACACATTAATTAACTATTGTAGTATTACGACTAACAGATGGGATGCATAAAACAGTGCCAACAACACTTCAGCAGTTCTTATTTAATACATTCACCTTTAGGAAAGTTATGAAGATTCAAGGATAATGTTATTGCCTTTTCCTTTTGTGTCTTCAAATGCCCTGCTTTGATACTGATGTTTAACTATGAGACTGATGTTATTCAGGACATTGCCTTTTTTTTCAGTTTAGTTGGTAAATTATGGCTGCAGTATAAAAATATTGGTTACCTAGCGCAAAAAACCACTTTTTGATATAATAATCTAATTTAAACTTCCTATGAACATTACTTACCTCTTCATATCAAATATAAATATTGGTGTAGACTTCAAATGTAGAAGGGAATCTTAAGTGTGAATCTTTAATAGATTGAGCTTATTCTACTGCCCCTTTAAAAAGTTTCTGATATTTTTTCAACAAAAATTCATGATTTTACTGGCAGCTATTTCTGCATTACAGATCATCAAGGACATATGTGGTTAAAACAGAATGAAGTGAATTAACAGAAATGGACTAAAAGCTGTAAGTAACTACTTTTCTCAAAAGCTTTAGATAAAAAGTAAGCTCCATGGATGATTTCCAAGCATGTTTGTTGCATTAAAATATTTAGTAAAATCGTTAATGCAAACATTTGAATTTTAGAAAAGTAGAACTCTGAAAAACGCCTGCAAAATCCTTGCAAATTATGACCTTCCCTATTGACTACTAGGAAAATCAAACATATAAAAGAAAACCTGGGGATAGAGATCAGACTTCTCCTTCCAAACTGCCACCTGCAGACTAAATGCATCTTCTTCCTGGGCTGCAAGTTCCAGCCCCAGTTGCCAAACTGACAGAGAGGGATCAGTATGACCGTACCAGGAGCTCTTGCATAGTAAAGGTGGGAACAATTCTGGCTGTAACATGAACATCAGCTGCCTGACCCAGGTGGGGAACAAAGGATAAGTGACTAACCACATAAGCCTTGGTAAATCATTTTCCTGAATCATCACCCAAGTGAAACGGTACCATTGTCATGAGACCCTCTGAAAAAAATTAATCTTAGTTGAGTGAAATGGTTACAGGTTTGTTACAGAATTTTGAGCAATTTCAGGATTTATTGACTTGAGGTAGAGCCAGGAGGAAACTGAGGACTAAAGGCAATCATCTTGCAACCCAATAAAGAGCAGGCCCTAGTGAGCCCTTTGAGCTCTCCTGGACTGCAGTGGGCTGTGCCAACACCTCCCTCTGAGCGGGACACTTCTCGGAGCTTGAAAACTCAAGTTTGCAATGCTTGGAGGCCAATTCAAGTTTGTACTCTCTTGGAAGGCTTGGAAGGCTTGGAAGGCCATCACTGATGACGAGGCCCAGGCTCGTACCCACACACACGCACTCGATCTGCAACCCATGCCTGCTGAGCATCACTGAGGGGTTTGATGTGAATATTTCATTGAACCCAAGGGGAACTTTTGCTATCTTTACATACGCAGATAGAGGTGCATACATCTCTGCCTCTCCATGTGTGCATGAATTGTTTATGGTGTGAATGTTGCTATCGTGAATCTGTAATGAAGTCACCGTCAAAATTGTAGAAAATCCTATTGAATCCATTTGGTATTGATGGCAGATCAGTGTGTCTTACAACAGTGTGGAAAGGGAAGGATCAAACTCCGGTTCTCAATTCCCCCACAATTCTGTTTTGAAAATAAATGCAGAGCCCGCATTGCAGATTATTTCTAAGAATTAGGAAAAAAACCCTATAATTACTGAGAGAGCTGTATAAAGGGCTGGCTCAGGATCTGTTGACTCTGAAGATACATGTTGCAGAGGTTCCTGATTCATAGCTTTCACAGAGACTCCTAAAGCAAGCAGAATTTACATCTGCTGTGACTTTAAATTGCTATCCTTACGTTTTCCTCTACTGCAAACACAAATTAATAACACTGCAAACAAAATTAATTATTTCCTCAAAGGAAAAAAAAGTTTTCAAGGTGGTATTTCAGGAAGCGAGACAAGTTTCCTGTTAAGATGGTCAGGTCTTTAAATATCATTTTCATTAGGGAATGTTTTAAATTAACAAAACTGATTTCACTGAAACTCAGAAGATTTTCATGTCTTACATTTCTATTAAAATGATAAGTGGCTAATTGCATTTCTTTTTGACAAGGCAAACCTTTAAACATATGTGTCCAAAGAAATTTAGAATGAGTTTAAAAAATGAGTTACTTCATTGTAACATGGAAACATTATTGGTAGCTATTCAAACACAACTTATACTGTAATTTCCACTATTAAATCAGTGATCCAGATTTACAAATATTCTCTTCTGTGCTTGGCATATACATAATTTATATCCTCACTTGGTTCTGTGCTTAAGTTATGCCATGCTTCTCTCTTTATTATGGCCTGAAACACATGGCCTGACTTCATCTTTAGTCTAAGCCATCTCACCCATCTGCAGAAGACAAACAGTTGATGAAGCTTCTCCTTATATTATCTTTAAACTTTGATCCTGGTTTACAACTCAACAAAAAAAATCCAAAAAATTTTGTGCACCAGACTAGGAGGTATGATTCTATCCATAAACTATTAGTGCTTTTCCTAAATTCCTCACTGATTTCCTAATTTATCTTCCTGGCTTCATATGTGTATGTTGATAGACTATGTAAAATTGATGAATACCCTGACACTACTGTGTTACTTCTACATGTAAAAGTACTGCCCTACTGGTACTCAGATAAACTGTAAGTGACACAATATAAAAGTTACAAAAATTAGGATATTATTGCATACAAATGCTTTAAAAAATTGGTTGTCATATATAAAATATTTTAATCTTCATGCCTGAACCACTGTGTCATTTCTGGAATCCTGTGTCCAGTCCTGGATTCCCAAGTACAAGAGAGAGATGGAGTTACTGGAGAGACTCCAACAAAAGTGCGCTAACATAAGAGACTGGAGTATCTCTCAAAATCAGAGATAAATATTATGTCATACTGCTCTCACCCTTTGACAGCTCTATAGCTAGCAGTCTCTTATTGCCTTTAGTTCTGAACTCTGAATGTAAAAATAAATTATAATCCCCAATAGGTTAAAAATCTAACATTAAAATATTGCTAGAAGAGAGAAGTTATTAAAAATTATATGCAACCTTCTGTTATACTTTATCACAATATGGAGGAGAGCAAGATGGTACCAGTGCAGTTTTGGCCCTAAACTATTTAGAAAATCTTGCAAGAACACATATTTCATGTATCATGGAGAATTTTTACTATATAATAGCAAAATATGCTATTATACATTTTTATTTTTATTTTCTTACAGCTTTAGAACCAAACAATTAGGGTAGGGTGAAATATGGGTCATGTTAAATAACAATAATCAGAACTGCAGAAGCAATCGCATATTTTACCTACTAAATGTGCACAATTTTTATTGCATATTTGCAATTTAGAATTTTTTTAATTTCCAGTCCTTTGACAATTGTTTTTCATGTGCAGTATATGTATATATACTCACAGCTGCCCCTGAAAATGTTCCTTGTATTTATCCCAAGGGCTAATTACATAGTTACCTCAATGTAGAAAAGTTTACAAAAACAGACAACCCTTTATCTGTATATGCATTTTCTAACTGCTTTTAAAAAGGAAGTTAATTTGCATATATTTAGGAAAAATGGTAAGATATGGGAAAAAATGGATAGTTAACATTCTTCATCAAAGGAATGAAAAACCTTATGAGGCCTGAAAACTGTGTTTCATTTACTTTTTTCAAAATTTTTCAGTAAAAGTCAGACTGAGAGGGGCTATGACTGGTTTTTTAAATAGATCATTGGGTAACCACTTAGGAGGAAAAAGAGCTACAGAAGACAAAGCATATTGTTGGCATGAAAATAAATGTGCAAGCACTAACTAAGAAAAAAATATGCTAGAAATAAGGGAAAAGAAGTCTCTAGTCATCAAGGAAGTGATTCTCTGGAACATTCCAAGAACAATACCTGGTGACCCAGCAGAACACTCCTTATCCTCAGTCTTCACTTTTCATATGTTTAAAGCATTGTGGGCTGCGATCTCGCAGCCCTTCCCAACAGCTGTGACTTCTTGCTACATTAGCTAAATGTCACTTTAAAGAGTACAGAGGAATACAAGGGGAAAAGAATTCATGCTGTAAAAAGGGAAAATATATTTTTAGAATAACACTAAAGCTGAAAACTTCATTTTTATGGATTTCCAAACACAGTTTTTCAAGGTTTTTTAAGTATTTTGCCAGTTTGTCAAAAGTAATGCTGTCCTTGAGGATTTGCCCTGCAGTTTTATAGCTATGAGCCTTTCTTATTTACAACTGTGTTAAGCAGGTCACCTGGTAGTAGCACAAATGGGTACGAAGCAGTGGTGATATTTAGTCATTCCTAATAAGAATGCCGACTAGAAGATATGTGTTCCAAGGGGTCAAGAGATGAATTATGTTATGCAATACAGAGCATGGAAACCACAAGCTATCAATTAAATTCTCAGCATTTCTGTGGAAAGAATTGTGGATTATCAACAAGACTAATTATTCTGAAATGCTAATTTTGAAATCTCTGGCAGTCTATTAGGTGTTGCCAGTGTTACAGATGTATTTACTAGGACAAGGAACACATTTGTGGGTAAGAGAGAGGTTTGTCCTCCATACTATACCAGCTTCTGACTTGGCTGTATAGCTGTTTAAGCCTATGTGTCAGTAGCTGACACACCAGTCTCCTCTTTATAAACAACAGTTCTTTTATTGTAATCACCACTATTTATCTTTGCTTGGTTGCTTGCACATTTCTACATAAGAGGACACATAGGCTCCAAGAGGATACTGAGAAAAAAAAAAATTGCAGATTGCCTGAGCTAAGGCAGCTCTACTGTATGAGTGCTGCAACATCTCATTCAGCCCCTCCATGTAGGAAGGCACATCCAGAGGTCAGGAATGGAGCTGTGGAGCCACTCGGTGCAAAGCTGCAACATCCCTCAACTCTTCACGTAATCCAGGAAGGACAAAGGTTATACAAAAGCACCTTTTTGTTCCACCCACACACATTCCTCTCAAGAAATATGAAAAGAAAGTTAGCATCACAATTAGTTTCTTCTAATGAACAATATCTGCACATTTCATTCCCTGGGGTCATTTTCAAAGAATTCAGTTTCCCCACATCCATCTACTTATATTTTCAGATTTAGAAATATGCAATAAGAACTGTAGTTGCAATTCTTAACTTAATTGGCATTCTTTCAAGTGCAATTATATCTAAAAGATTGGCCTTTATTCTTGCTATACTGGTACTTAAAATGCCTGATTTTATTTTAATACACTGACCATATTCACTCATTTTAAATATCACTCTGACAGCTCTATACAACAAAAATCACTGGGCTTGAGAGGTTCATTCAACTAATGGTTTTAACATTTAGAGTTAGAAAAGTAGGAATCTTCCCTATAAAAGCTTAAATTGTTTGGTTCTTTTTTCCTAATTAGGATGAAGTCAAGGAAAATAAAGAATTGAAAATATGCTTCATCCTTTATCTAGCCCACTTTTGAAAATAAATATTTTTCTTATGTTCAGCTAACTTCAATTTACTCAAGCAAGTTTACTCATTTCAGAGAACAGGGTTCCTGAGGAGGTCGCTTCTGCTTTTTCCAACTGATGGAAAAAAGGAAAAATATTGCTACTACTCATGGTCTGGCAGTTGCTGGCAGTCTCTATACTTTGATCAGATTAAACCTAAATACAGTATCTCTGTGCTTCCTGAGTCATTTTTGCTTTAGACTTCAAGACTGTTTTCTTTAAAAGGCAAGAGAAGGAATCCTAAGCCCTGATTTTTGAATTTTTTTTCCTCTCCCTTACAATATATGTTTAATATAAACAGGAATTTAAAGTGGAAGACTAAGTTTTAATGAGTTACATTACTTCAAAAAATAAAATAAAGACTCTAAATTTAAACAAAAAATCTTTACAGACCTAACACATAATTTAATTTTTTGTTTGTTTTTGTTGTTGTTGGGAGAAATTGTCCCATTTGGTTTTATTTATGAAAATACAAACAACATAAATATTTCTGAAATTAAAAAAAAAAACAAAACATTTTCTTTAACAGCTCAGAACAATTTGTATGACTAATGCTCAGCTATGGGTACAGAAAATAAAAAGCCAGTAACCCTGCATAGTGTAAATTGAAACATTGTTCTCATAAGTATGTTAGTTCCTCAGCATATTAGAATTCCTCATCCTATTACAGCATATTACAAGCCTCCATAAAATTCCAATGAAGAGTGTCATAAGGAAGAAAATAATAAAACCAAGATGAGTGACGTCCTTAAGCAGCATGCTGATACCTCTGTGCCTTTGCAGGGTAGAGGCAAACATAGACACCAACAGATGAGTAGAAAACTGAAAGTTCTTGACACAGACGGATGCATGTCTGTGCAGGTGGTGTGGTAAGTTTAATTTAACATTTCCAAATACTCAGAAACCGAAAGGGAATTTATCTAGTATGCACAAAGTGGTTGCAGTTTTGTTTTACAATCCTCTTTTCATAGTCCCTTTTCAAAGATGCTTTATTTTGACATTTTTGTGACACATTGCCCAGCGCAAAATTATTGTGATGGATATGTTGCTTTTAAGCATGGGGGTAAATGATAATTTTAATGGACAGTACACATGACATAATGGATCATCAATAGAGGTTTGGTTTGAAGCAGATTATTCTGCATGATCCAGCAAGTACTAAGAAATTCAAATTTAAAATCGAGTGCAGTTAAGTAACCTGAGGGAAGAAAAAGGAAATATTTGAGAGAGCAGGAATATATTATAATGAAAAGGAAAACATTCTTAATTTAATAAAGGTGATTTATTAAGTGTTCTAACAATTGCAGCATCCTTCTAACATATTAAATTTGCCTTCCAAATTATGTGTACAATGATGAATAAGAGGTGTGGAATGACTGGTTTTATTCCACATGTCACCATTCTGTTTCCTTTTAAATTGAATTGTTTTGGGACCTAAGGAAACTGTCCTAACGTAGTACAACAATTTAAGCCCAAAATATCACTTTGGAGTTCCATAACACACACTATATTTGCTATGAAATTTTTAAACTCTTTCTTCCTGTAATCTTACTTATTTCTCTTTCTGAGTTGCTTAAAGGAATTTATTCCAAGGAAGTCTAGCCTGTTTCAAACAATCTACTGTTTCAGAGATTTTGATGGGGAAGCGGGAAAACTTCTGGGATAGTAAGAACAATGAAACCTATCTGTTCATCTACCTAGGAGCTGGCAATACATGGGTTTTCTGTGATTAAGTATGCTTGTTCTCAGGAAATCTCTATCTTGAAAAGCCATTGTCTTTCTTGAAAGCACTGATGTCACTAGCCTCTATAATTTAATCATATTTAGCCATGTAACAAATACATAGACATTTTTCCTCATAACGATTCCAAATGTAATGCCATAGTCTTATTAAGGATGCTGTCCTTGTTCCAGCTAGGCCAGGGTTAATTCTTGCAGTGGCCAGGAGGTGCCATGACTATTACCTGGAGATTGTTCTATAGCACCTCACATCCTTGCTGGAGAGAAGGGGTCCCTTCTGGGTCCCTTCCAGTTTGGCACAGCATCACGGATGGAGCCGTCAGAGATTGTTGTTTCCATCTGAGTAGTTTGCCTCTTTCTTGTACTGTCTGTGGTTACTACAGTTGCTGTTATTCTTTCTTTTCTCATCTCACTGCTGTTTCTATTAACTGTTCTTATCTCCATCCATGATCTTTACCTTTCCTGCCTCCAAATCTCCTGTCCAGCCCTCTGCAAAGGAAGGAGGAGGGTGGGAGTGAGAGAGCAATGCATGGTGTCTGTGGGAACACAAAAGTGGAGAATACCATTCCTAAACTGTAACAGAAGTCTTTATGCTCAGAGAAGGAAAGAATCCAAAGGATAGGCTGGCTGACTTGAGAATATCTCAGTACATACAGCTAAGTTTTTCTTGAATAGTTTTCCAGAAAGTATCAAAAAGGCCTTGTTTTAGAAAGTCAACTAGTCAAACACAATTTCCCTTTTCTTAATTGTCTTTCACTCTTTAATTTTCTTGTTGACATGCCAACAAAAACAGACTTCACATCCTAGATGACATGATTCAAGTAGTCTGACAAATGTCTTCAAGGATTTAAGTTGTCATAGACTTCATAAACTCAGAAAGAACAGTTCAAATTGTCAACAGGCAACAGTGAAAACAGACATTTTATTCATATGAAGTAGAAAAAATAAGATGCAAAGTGTAATATTTTTATTTTCTTTTAAAAATAGACAAGTACATCAATTGTGGTGACAAAAATGGATAAGTTATTATACTGTGAAAAAGCATGCTGAGAACCAAAACAAAGAGACATGTAATGTCGTCGGTGAGGGGCATTTTTTTTCAAGTTTTATAATATTTGACATGTGTCATAAATGTTCAAGTCCTAGAATCATGCAATCATAAAAGTCTGTAGTTTTTAATTTCTTTATTTACTGTAAAATTAAGCTCTGAATTTTTCACCATCATGAAAACAAGCTTGAAAAAGGAACAATGAGGGATAAAAAATAGGATTTCTTTGAAAACAGAGGGCAAGTTAAAAGATCTAAACTTTTGTGTCATTTGGAGCACCATGAAAATAAAATATTTTCAAGATCATAGGGACTTGACTTACTGTGTTGAGCACCAGCTCAGTGATGTTAAGGAAATTTCCCTGTTTGACCATCCAGGACCCTCACTGTCAGTCACTCTCGCGCCACCTGAGCTGGGGCCAAGGACCCTTCCCAGTTTCACACCCCACACTCACACAGTCACACCAGACTCCCTTAGCGGCTCAAGGCCAGGTTTCCCATAGCAGACATCCAAATCTTTCAAATAATTTCATCATAGTGCAACAACTAGATTGTAAAATAACAGCTCAAGCTGGTGCCTCTGAGGAGAGACCCAGAGCAAAGGAACTCCTGGGGTTTTTAACCCTCACAGTCTAAGGGGCAGAAGTCTGGGATCCTGGGCTCCTGTCATGTCTCCCACTGTCCAGTCCTCTGGCTGGGCTACAGGTCCCTGTTCCCCTTTGTTATGCAAAGGGTCAGCTCACAGCCCCTTGGCTCAGGCTTGGGTTCCTGACCCCGTAGAGCTCAGCCTGCAGCTCACACTGAAGCTGCTCCACCAGGCTACCTGCACTGAATGGATTCTCCAGCAATGTGAATACTAGTAAACTTCTTGCCACGTACCTCTTACAGGCAGGTAGGCTTGAGGTTCTGTGGAGCTTCAAGGTAAAGAGTCTGTCTAAAATACGTGGTTCTTTAAACGACCTCTCACCTCATGTCAGAGATTCCTGGTCCAGT
The DNA here is from genome assembly GCA_013400495.1 of Nicator chloris. Taxonomy (NCBI): domain Eukaryota; kingdom Metazoa; phylum Chordata; class Aves; order Passeriformes; family Pycnonotidae; genus Nicator; species Nicator chloris. The sequence goes on along the minus strand of WAAE01015674.1, from coordinate 21,665 downwards.
ATTTAGCTTCCCTCTCTTTCTCCAAGTTCAGCAGATCCAGGCAAAACTCAGAAGATGAGGCTCTGCACAGTTTTTCACCAATCCTCTATTTCGTGAAACTCCTGAATGCAACTGCATGTAGCGAGCTGCTCTAGAGTTCTGAAGAGATGTAAAAAGTTTACTGTACTGAAACTAGCAGCAAACAAGTAACGGTTTACCCCACTAGAGTAAGAAGTAATTTTTCCATGCTTTGCAATTTTTAACTATGGAAAAGGATACCTCACATAATATGGGATGACACCAAATATTAAGTTTTACTGAATAGTGATGATGTTGATGTGGGTAATATGTCCTGAAAAGTGGTTAAGTTTTGTAATATTTAGAAAATACTGCAATTTGTCATAGAATAGCGTGTTCACTTCTAATCAAAAAATATGATCAGCTTGGAAACCGAGCACTTTTAATCTAATGGTGTACTTGAGAACAAGAGAAGGCATTACTGAATGTTTTTATTGTGAAAGCATTCAACTTGTCATATTTAAAAACATTCTAACTCCAGAGAACATTTTACATATGCAATAACTGCTGTTATTGCTTCTGTTACTCTTCAGTTGCGTCTTATCAAAAATCTTACACAATACTTAGTTAAAATGCCAGTCCAAAGGTTACCCATAAAGAAACGCAAGAGGATTTGCATAATAATTACTCATCAATTCAACTGAAGAAATAATGAATCTTTTAAAAATCTGAAAATTTTAATAAGGCTATAAATCCAACTTTGCTAACAATATACTTGTGTTTTTCTTCCAAGGATGCTCAAAAATACTTTTAGAAGTAATAGTACAGTATACTTGTAGAAAATGAATCACCTGACCATAATAGTTCCAGTCTTGGGAGATTCTTTTACTTAATTAATAATGGTAATAATCCATGCTTCTGTATTATTTTCCTCTATTATTAATCACGTGTTTCATGTGCATTATTAAATTAAATCTCCTAATACCCTGAGAGATGAGTAAATACTATTATTCCAGCTACAACATACAGCAGAGGATTTAGGCATGGAAAGGTGAGATAACTTGCCTAACACAGTATGAAAAAAGACAACTATTAAGAAATTCAGAGTAATTTCCACTCCTAGAATTAGGATATATGTTTAAAACCGTATGGTTTGTATTTCTCCTTATTATTTTTAGTTTGCTTTTGTTTTCATGGATTTTGGACTTCGGGGTTTTTTTTCAATAGTTCTTTTTAATGGCTGCTCTCTACAGCCATGGAGTCTAGACTGAGAAAGATAGAATTCACACATCAAAGCTTATCCCCAGTGACCTAGACTTCAAGCAGAGCAACAAATGATTTAATGCTCAAACAAAAAACAAACGAAAAAGAAAACAAAGAAAAGAGCTCTAAAACAATCCAACTCGGCAGAATTAAAATCAAATAATTTTCCTAATTTTTTTTCTTGATTAGTTCCTAAAGGTGAGCTTTTACATCCATACTCATGTGCCTTGCCTACACAAACAACTCGACTCTTGCCAGCTAATTATATGCACGGTGGTTTTTCTTGAGTTAACTAAAAACTAATAAAGCCTCAAATCAATTGAGCACCCAGGTTCCTTTTTACGTGTATAATTAGAGGGTTCTGGGCTGAACTTTAGGTTCCAGTTTTGAAAAACCTTAACCTATGTCTCCTGAATTTTACTCTTGGCTTCATGAAACATTTTTCTTCTTAACATTTTTATTTATATTGCACTTGTCAACATAGCAGATTAAGGCAAAATAAATTCCACAATAATTCGCCAAAAGCTGTGAGTTCTATTAAGAGCAGTTCCTTATAAAGTACTGCCATGTTAACTGCATAGTCTAGAAATTGATGAAATTATTTTAACAACAAAATTAACATTTTTGACACATACAGTACAGGAACCTATAACAAAAGGAGAAGGTAAATAAAAACCGTGCTTCCTGAACCTGTAGATGCTTTGTGAGACCTTTGTTTAAATACTCCTTCTTACTGGACTTCTTTTTTCAAAATTTTCTCTAATTAAATTCACTTTTCCCTTCTAGAGTGTAAACAAAACACATGTAAATTCAGCAGGTTCATGATAACCTGTTTGGCAGAATTTCTCAGCTTTGTGGTGCTTTTTAGCCTCCATATTCTCTCCAACCTTACTAAATTAAGCTTATGTTAAATAAGGAGCAGATAGCTTAATATTTTTGACCTCCAGCAGAAATCTGAATGGAAACTACAGAAGCTCAAGCCCAATTAAGCACTAATAGAATTGTCTTCATACAGCAGAAATAAGTTGTCCTTTCACTGTAATACCTCTATTTTATATTTGAGAGAAAGGACAAAAAGGGATAAGGAATGATTGCTTCAATGATCATATAGATCAAATATGAACTTTAACATGCAAGTAAGCACCTAACTAAAGGACTGTGCTCTTTGATTGACTCCTGGGCCTCGTACTGTCATAAATATAAGGTCAGTCACTTTTTCAGTGTCTGAACCAGACATTAATATTTCCTTTGTGAACTGTACACTCATTTTGTGTACTGCACAGGGCTAAACCTCATTTTTCTCTGTTTCCTGAATAATTGATACAGTGCCATTATCAAAACAGAACCATTTCACAAAAGGGTTTTCCAATTCAGTCCCTCCACAAGCAATTTGACCTGCACTTGCAAAATAGTGAGATAATTTGTCAACCAACAGGGTCATTTTCCCCTTTAAAATAAAACTGTTTAAAGACAATATACTCCAGATGAAAGCAGCGATATCTGGTAGTAAATAAATAAATAATCTCTATATTAGAAATAATTATCATTCCTCAAAATCCATATTTTTAACTTGATCTTGCTTGGAAAAATATGCTGCACATTACAACAGTACAAAGCATAGTTCAATTCCTGTAATTAGTATTTAAACAGACTTAGGAATTTCATTGTTATCTTCTAGTGTTTTGAGGTGGTTTTTCTTGCATTTTAGGAACTTTTTTGGAGGTGGGTGATACTCTGAAGTAATTTATTTGCTTTTTGGATGTACTTAGTGAGATTAGAGCTTTTCTCTTTCTTTTTCTTTTTCTTTTTCTTTTTCTTTTTCTTTTTCTTTTTCTTTTTCTTTTTCTTTTTCTTTTTCTTTTTTTCTTTGGTAGGGACTGTGGGGTTGTGAATAGCAAGCCATATTAGCTCAGATGTTTAAAGCATGGTACTAACAACATCAAGGTCATCAGTTTGATCCCTTTATGAGGCTCTCACTTAGGAGTTAGACTCAACAAACATTGTGGGTCCCTTCCAACTCAGAATATTATATGATTCTGTGCAATTCTGTGAAAATGAACTGAAAACAAAGAGGCTGTCAACAGGCAACCTTTCAAATAAATAGGGGTAAAACACACTTGACTGAATGAAGAATTTATCATCCTGTTTTGATCTTCTGGTCATATGTTTCTTTCTTTGCATCATTCCATGTTGTGTTTTCACATTTTGCTTGCATTTAAAGAATTGTACACTTCCTCCAAGCTTGGTGTTTTTTTCCAAAAGGAGTAATGAAATACCATTATACCTCCATTTCACAAAAAATTCTAATTTCTCTGCACAGGCCCCAAACAGGCCTTTGTGTGATGCTGTAATGTCACCATACAACTTGCAAAATCACCTTCTACACAGACATGCCTATGCAAGCCCAAAATGTCTTTCCAAGATACGTAGAGATACATTCTCCATAATGACCTCAGACAACAGAATTAAGCAATTCAACCTCTGTGAGTGATACCACAAGGGAAATTTTAAAACTGCAATGTTTAGGTGTTTTTAAATGTCCCTAAACCATTTTCTAACTATCCCATGTTCTAAGTATCCATACTAAGAATTCAAATAAGGATTTCAGTTGTGGCCATATAGACATATATTTGTTTTTCTCATTTATGTTAAAGGTTCTGCAGTAAAAATTAATGTGTGGAAAGGTAATACATAAAACAGCATCAATAACAATGATTCTTATATTCTGCTAAAGGCCAAGCCACTGTTAAAATGGGATTTCATATTTCGATTTCCTCTTCTTCCAGACCAAAAAACCTATCCATTTCATTTCTGTAGCACATTTACTGTCATTTGTTACAGCTCTGCTGCATGTGCTACTGATGCTGTTTAAGCATTATCTGTTACAAGAGTAACCTCGTCAGCTGCAATGGGATATATGTGCACATGCTTATAAATTATTTTATTGTGATTTAGCTATGCTTTATTTTTTATCCAGAATAAAAGAAAAAAAGTAGAATATAGGACAGTCTTACATATGTATGTACAGAGGTTAACTGAACTAGAGTTTTCAAAAGCTTATACATTTCCAAATGCTTTTTCCTTAAAAAAGAAAGAGAAAAGGCAGATTTATATATAGCCTTATTTTCCCGAGGGGCGTAATATTTATTAATAATCATCAATGTCTTTAGCTTGGTATTATGAACAGATGATTCAATCAAATAAACAACATTGTACAAATATACAATATATTGCAATCTCATATTACTTAAAATCTGAAAAAGTCTTGGAGCAGAGGCTGTAGAAAAGACTTTTGTTAAAAGATCTAGTATATAATGAATACAGTTAGGATCAATTAATTATTAATTAATAATATTCTATTGCACTTGGCTTTTTTTCTTTGGCATTTCTTTTGTTAATTCTGATCAAGAATGATGGGAAAAGAACGGTAATGGTAATAGCAGATGGGCATGGCAATTTCAGGCACTCTGAAAAGAGGGAGGAGAGAAGAAAGTCTGTCAGCTGGAACTGGTCCACTTGTAGTTTGTGTGCTGTAGTTTGTGTGCACTGTAAATTTTTCTACTTGTATCACTATTGCTCTTCAGTGTGGCCAGAAAAACTGGCAAGATTCATTGTGATTCAGCTTTTTTTAACGTGGATATATGAAAATGAAATCTGCTCACACTTTACCAGCTCTTACCTTTCCCGTAGTTTTTGCACACAGACAAATAATTTACCTGCCAAAATGCATGAACAGCAAGATGTTTTTCATAACTACCTACTACCATTATGGAAGAAATTTGAGGTACTTAAGACTTCATATAAACTTCAGAGTGGTTTTGACATGGTTTTTGTGAAAATCTCATCTCTTACTTTCACCTAATGCTGACAGTAAGAGAAATAGCCCTTATCCTCTTCCATGTAATCAATATAAAAATATTGCTGTGTGTCTTTTCCTATGATCTACAGCAGATTCTCTTCACTCTGCAAACTTAGTGAAGCTTGTCTCCAGTACCAGAAAGCCAAAAGGCTCTCATGTATATATATATATGACGTATAGGTGTGTAATATTTTACCTCTTTTAAATTCTTAAAATATTTCCCAAGCGGCAACACTTGCAGCCAATTCTGTCACAGAAAACAAGATATGACAGACAGTCAAAGACCACATTTCATTACTAAGGCATGAACTATAGAAGTTAAGATAGGTTCTTTGGTATGTTTGTTTGCACATGTTCTATGTAGCAGGTATCTTGGAAACTTTCTGAGTGAGATTATGTGATTCAAGAAAGCAAATTATGTAATATAATCACATGACTGTTATACTAACACTCTTCATTTTTTTTTTTTAATTGTTTCTCTATAGCTTAACAGCATTTCTCTGTCATGAAGACATGGTCAGTTGAAAACTAATCCACAAGCAAGAAAACTTCCGTCATCTTCTACCATAGCATTTTCACAATATCTAACAAGTTCACAAAAATCTTGTATCTCTTGACAGGAGTGATTTTTCCTAGATATTGTAGATGTCCTGCACAAACTCTACAACATCTGTCAACACCCTCTGTCAATATGGACAATATAATTTGCATAATAATATCTCACATAATGGTTGTATCGTTACCTGTCTGAAATATCTACAAAGATTAAAAAAAAACCTGTCAGAGTTTCAATCCAAAAATACTGAAATCAAGAGTCATTCAAAATTAACTCTTAAATGTGCCATCAGCAAGGAATAGTTTCTCTAAAGAAAGAACCCCACCTGGGAACATGAAGATAGGTTTATAGTGTGACAGTATTACCATAAGTTCCCTAAATAGCTCAGTATACTTGAGTACCAAAATTACTCTGTATGTAAAACATATGGATGACATTTTCATCATCTGAACTTAAAACTTGGAATTTCTCAATTCAACAGAAATTCAGTAATTATGATTCCCCTTTGAAAATGTCTCTAGAAAACTCTTAAAATAATGTCTTTTCAAAATATCCCAAGCCATATCAAAATGGGAACCTAAAAATTTACATATACATCAAAAGCTTAGAATTATAGATGAAAGGCAAGATGAACAACGCCAGGAAAAAGAGCACTGCACACAGGAAAGTACTGCAGAATTGACTCTAAAGTAGACTTTATGACTGTGAAGACATGAATCACCATGAACAATTCTTTCAAAATGTTACCTAAGCACTTAGCAGTAAGCAAGAAATTTAGACAGAATACTAGAAATTATCAGTAAATTCATACAGAACAAAGCAGAAGATATAATCCCATTTTAGACCAGTATAGTAGAATTTGAAATATCTAGGCAAGCACAACAGAGATTATCAGAAATGCTATTTTCTATAAACTCTCATGGACCTCACACAGACTGCTTGGATTTTGTGGGTTCACTTGGAGCTTATTTCATCTACTTTTTCTGTAGTCAGCCACAGCTGGCTACCTTTAGAGATACAATACCAGTTCACAGAAAGGTTTGATATACTCTCATGTTTTACCTTCCTTCTTCACTGTTATTCAGCATTTCAAATTGGAGGGTAAAATTCCATATGGAAGTGATGAAAAAATGACTGTTGTTTATTTATATGGATGATAAGAATAAACAAAAATCTTATAATGTGCGATGTTTTACAAATCATTAAAAATTTTTTTGGAAGGTTTCAACAAACACATATACTTAGCTATTTATTTCAAAATCTTACAAAGCTTTAAACCTTTTTGAAAAAGGAAGATTGCTGAAAAATATGAATGTCAAATCAAGTCTTTATTTTAAAAATTCTATTTTATATCATGATCTACGAAATATGACCATTAGTATCTAGTATTCTTGTAACTAAATGTTGTTGTGTAGCTATAAAAATATTAAAATATGCTCAGTTTTTTAATGATTTCGTTTCTGAACATATGCAGTAGTTAAGGCAGACCAGTACAACATCCATTTGTGTTACACATTTTTCACCGTTGCCAGCATAATACCCCAAAATCCACAACTGAAAGCTGTTCAGTACTACTTGGTTTGTTAGATATTCCTTTATAAAACTTACCATGAATATTTTACTAAGTATTTAGTAATTTGAACTTGAAAATTTTCAACTTGTATAATTTCTGTCACTCGGTAAGGTTTGTTCTGCCTTTGACATGTAGGAAAGAACTAGAATTTCTTATGCAGGAATAGGCTGTCGTATAAAATAGCTGATATTTGGTTTTGATTTGTTAAAAATTCACATCACAGTTTGAAATAGCCCTGTAGTGGTCCTACTCAGCCTCACTTGGAGCCTCATCCCTCCCCCTGCGTCCCCTGCTAATGTGCCAAGCACCCATTTCAGCAAAGCCTGGGGGATGCCCTGCCCCCTCAGTGGATCTCAGTCCTACGTTTTGGGTACTTCCAGCCTGGATGCTCCTGTCAAGAAGCCTTCAGTCCTGCCCTGTCTTTGGCCCCACCGTCTTTTGCTCCTGACTGGGCTCCCTGGATGTCCCACGGGCCTCATGGGAGCTCCCTGGATTTCCCATGGGCAGCGTTCGCTGTCCCATGGATCAGGGTCTGGGCCAACCTCAACTCCCAGCACACCTTTCATAAGGAGCAGCCAGCCCTCACTGCTCTCTGGCACTGTCAGAAGACAGTCAAAAGACTTGAATGCATATGGTGCCAGAATTCTTTTTCTGGGTGATGACCCCAGGTATTGAAAAAGGAATAAACCCACCTAAGAATTATTTGTATTTACATTTTAAGTTTCGTTGTAATTCAGGTTATAAAATGAATCTGGGGTTTATAAAACTTAATTTGAGAAAAAAAACCCACTACCAAATAAAGAGCCACCAGTTTAGTCACAGATTTATGTTCAACTCTATGCGTTTACTTTCAGCACAGATTTTGCACTAATATGTACTTAAGAGGGCAGAATACACATGCACTGAAAATATGCAAACTTATATTCAAATATTGAACTATCTGAAGTCCTTGAATAAAATGTTGAGCACATAAATGGGTACTTAGAGGGGTTTTTTTGTGGAGCAACATACATGTAGAAAACTCTATTAGTAGACCCATATTCCAGAAAATCCTAATGTCAGCATTTTATCTTCTTTTTTTCTAGAATATTCAGTTTTCAAATCCTATCACATTTTTAATTTTCTCCTGAAAGATTTTCTCTCAAGATTCTTCTCGTTCTGCTTTTGGTTTACCAAGTCCTACAAATTTATCACATTCTCTGCAGTTGATACTTACCCTTATAATTCTATATTTACAATAATCAATATAAAATTTCTTTTTTGCAGATACTGAAAGCACACAAGTCGAGAATGCAGAGATAGAAAAATAGGTCTTCCAGCATGTTTTGTAGGTAGCTCATGCTGTTCTCCAAAACACAGCATTTCTGTCTATTTTCAAAGTCAAAAGTAAGCAAAGCAGTTTTTACAGTGTCTTTCATGTGATTCAGGCTGTAGTGTCTGTTGCTAGGCAGGTAAGCCAGTTTCCTCAGCCTTTACCTGGTCTTAGCCAACAGTAACAGTGGAATATTTTAACTCACTGTCTTTATTACACGTAGCCTGATTTTAGTCCATTGTTCCTTTTGCTAGTCTTTTCTTTGTATATAACATACTTATCCCCATTAATATATCCAGAAAGATTTCCCGTGCTTACAAAACATAAACTGAGTAAATTTGTCTCCAGCCTTCAGATTATGTCACGAACCCAATTAACCCTACATGCAAAAAGGAGGGAAAAAACCAATTTTGGACATTATTATTTGAATGTCTGTTTCTGGCTCGACAGAATAGTCTCATTATTTCAACAGGAAGGCTTTGCTTGTGTATATATCCAATTTCCCTGCTAGCTACTTTAGGACTGCTAAAAAAACCCCAATATTTTAATTCCGCAACAACTTCAGTTCAACAAAACCCTTCACTCTGCTCTTAAAGTCGAAAGTTTCATAGATTTGAATATTCTTACATTGTACCTCAAGCTTTAAAATTTTGTTAAACCATGGAAATAAAAAAATGCATAGATGAAGGACAAATGAGCAAAGAATTATTTTCAAAATTTGAGATAAATTTCTGATTTTTAGTGTAATCTTTCAACTGAAGAAAAAAAAAGCCACCTTCCTTAAAATCAAATTCACTTTCTTAGAAACTGAGATGATGAATTGGTGACATTTCAGAGGAAAAGTGTGTTAGCTGCTCTCAGTTCATTTTCTTTTGACAGGTTTTTTGGTGTAGATTTTTGGTTTATTTTCACTTACAATGCACTATGCCAAATAAACAAGGGGTTTTGGCCGTGGAATCCCACTCGAATTGTGCAGGAACACATGCTGTTCAGCATACTCATAAATTATCTAGGGAAGATGATGAATTGAGGTGTTAGTCTGCTGATGGTAGTAAATTAGTCCAGGTAGTGAAAACGAAACCTGAGTGCAACACTGCAGTGCGTTTCACGCTATTGACTAACCCCGCAGGAAATCCGAAGTTGGTAAGTGCTGGGTGTGTGGAGGAAGCTGAGCCCCCGGTTCTGTACGTGGAACATCAGAGGACTGTTCCAGTTGGCAGGTACCTCGGGAGGCACGTAGTTCATCCTCCTGCTCAGAGCAAGGTCTGCTGTGAGATCAGAGGTCAACTATGAGATCAGTTGCTTGGACTCGCTACTGAGATCACCCAATCATTTTTCTTGCCTGTTAGATATTCAGGACAGTATTCACCGTTCTCTTGCTCCTCTTGGGATTCCAGGAGTGTGCTGCTTTTATCAAACAATGTTGTTATTCAAAACTAATGTGTTTGTTCTGTAGTCAAAAGGGTCTGACACAGGAGTGTTTAAAGCAGGTACACTGCAAACTTTTCCAAATGTTATATAGGATCCGCAGAGTTTCATGCCACTATTTTCACACTTCTATTTTGATACAAGGGAACGTTTTGTCTTCTTTTTTATAAGATTTTTTCTTTCAGTAGTATAAAGCACATATTTGCTACTGGTTTTATTTCCATTAAATATTGTTTTCAATATTTCAATATTTTAATAAAGTCCAAGCATTTCTTTTGCAAGCACATTTGAAGCAGTATGCATGATGTCTAAATTTCTGTCACATCTAAAATATTAAGGTATTTTTAGGAAATCTTACCTGATGAATATCTGTAAGTTAAGATTCATAAAAGTGGAAAAGCTGAAAGGAGCTTTGATATGACACAAAGTGAAACATTCCTGTTTCTGCTTTCAGCAAATATATTGTCATTTCAGCATCTCCAATGAAATCGATTCCAATTAATGCTATTGATCACCACTTGCATAAAAAATACATAAAATCAAAATTAACACCAGACTTTATATAAAACTAAGTGACCGATGTGTGTCAAATAAAAAAAAATACTTCAAAATGTGGATTAAATGTTGCTTGGTAACAGAATGTTTGACTAATGTTGGGGGTGTCTACTTATGCAATTATTAAAACAGTGCTCCTTATAAGTGGAGGGATAGCACTGTAACAAAATACAAACACCTCAATAATCATTATTTTAAAGTCCCACACTCTTCTGTTGTTACTGAAAAAAACCTAACAATCCTGAAAATACAACACCCTTAAAATCACAGTTGATTTCCATTGAGATACAAATGCATTTGGGGCAGGTATTAAGGTGGACATTTTAAGAATTTTATTTTCTTTTAGGTTTTAGTTTAATTTTATAATTCAGTTTGCAAAAATACCTTAAATAACCCACAAATATTTGTTCTACTCAGTTGTAGTACAGATAATTATTTGTCTTCCAAATTATGCCAAGATAAAGAAACTGCATAAATCAAATATTTTCTGTCCAGCCTTTAATATGAGATATATTTTTAGACTCTACATCCACAATTTACATTTAATTTCCAGGCAGAATAAAAGAAATTAGGTCATTTGCACTGTTGGAATATTTGCATTAATCTGAGAAGGTGTAGGATCACCAATAACTGATATGAACATTCTGTGAAGCTCTGTTACAGGGCCAAATCCAAACCAAAGCATTTTTAATGGACAATTTGATTAACTTTACCTTGCCTTAGATCAGAAAGCAGAAAGACTTCAGTACACATTTTTGTAAGACATTTTACTTGCTTTGCCTTCCAGAATTTAAGATAAATTTTTAGCCCTAGGGCACTTGGGTAGCTACCTATGTAAAACTGCTAAAATTAGAATAGTTCTCCTAAAATGTATAATCTAAATTTACCTCCATAATAGTGAGTTTGTGTATTTCTAGCTGACTAGTTGAAATAACTAAATATGGTCCAATTAAAAAAGCTAAGAACATTTCCCTCCTTAGAGTATTTTAATTTGGATTAAAAAATATAAAAGCTTCCTTGGCAATGAGATTGTGTGTGACTTTAGTAATACTCTTCTATGGAGCTGAAAGATACATCAAAAAGTAATGTGTTCCCACAAATGGTGAAAAGATGCTTTGTATACCAGGGCATAAATTTCAGGTGGGTTATACTGGTACACTGTCACTGTAATGGACTAAGGATTGCTGTCAGAAGCTATCTCTTTGACTTTATGTAAGGAAAGCTGGTTTGCACTTTTTCATATTTCTTCAATATTTCATCATATTTGTTTTCTGTGTGTTTTAATTAGGCAGGGAAAAATAATCAAATGCATTTCTGGAGAGCTTAGCAATTCAGGGCTGAAATGGAAAAGCCAGTCTTCTCTAATACTGCATCATAAACTCTTCTAAAGTGATACACACCTGATGTAAAGTGTTGCAATACCTAAAACCAGCAAGATCACTAAAAGCCAAAATTTTGATTTCATCTCTGATCTTCCTTCTTTCCTGTTATAGGCCTATATTAGCCAGTGTTCAGTATTATTTTGATGTATTGCAGGTATTTTTGATGCTTTGGTTGTTAAGTGACCATATGTAAGTGCATGTATATACAGCAGAACTATCCAGTCACAGATTACATACATCAGTCATTCCAATAGCTTCACTTCCAACATCAGGGGGGAAATGAAACCATCACAGGGAAAAGCAATAATCTGAGGTTGCAGCAAATGTTTTGCTCTAAATACAGAACTTTCTTGTCATATACACTAATCTCTTCTTTGAAAGGAGGAATATTTTTCCTAGGTGTGTTACCCTCCTCTCTCCTTGGGTCATTTTTCAGATGTTTCTAACGCTGCACAAAGAGCATCTGCCAGCAAGATAGTTTAAAAGTATAATGCAGTTATTTATTGGCTGATGCACACAGAGATATCTAGGATTTAACAAGCTGCTAGACTAGGGACTAATATGCACTCTGGCATGATAAGACACCCAGAGTCTCCACTGGCCAGGCAGGCACCAGCCTGGAGGGGAAGGCCAGTTTCCACTGCCCCTGAAACAGATCCTTTTTCACTGACCCTGCTTTTTCCTCTAGGGTTTTATAACATTCCATGCTGATGTTGTTCCGCTTGAAACCTTGAGCTTCTAATCATCCAGTCCCAGCAATCCTACTCTATTCACAGTTTTGCCTTTCTTATCTTGCATACCTCTACTGCACAGAGCTCCTCTCAACTTAGCAGTTTCCTTGGAGGTCTGAGCCAAGGTTATGAAGCTACATCATACCTATTGTGGGTCTTCACAGGCAGCCAAACCCTGCAGAGAGTGAGGAGGCTGTTGCAGGAGGGATCACACACAGAAGTGGGCATAGGTGCCTTTCAGTGCATGACCAAAGAGAGCAGCAAAAGCAGGACTGACCCCAAAAAGCTGTTAAAACTGCACAGATTTCCAAAGTGCCTCCACTTTCCTACCATCCAAATCTTCAAAACAGTCAACCCAATACAGCACTCACCACCTTGCTATCATCTACCCCTGCACACACACCGAATTTCATTCAGAGTCAGAGAAACAGCTTGCCCAAACCCTGGATTTTAGCATAGCAGATCTCTTACTGGATTCTATTATTTCTGTTTCAAATAGTGTCATGTGCAGTACAGCACCAGACATTAAAGTCTGTATGAGAAAACATGGCTTCATTCCTTTCACTCTAGAGAAAAGACAGAGAAAAAATTTTTGTTCTCTACCTCCCATATTGAAAAGAAAGATAGTTTGAAAGTAGTTACGTCTTTCATCTTTCCACCTTTTTTACCTCTAATAGGAAGCAGGGACAGGAACAAATGGAAATTCTTATTTTTTTAGCAGAGTTCTCAGTCATCTCTGAGACAACTAGATCTCTGGAGTTCCTGCAAGCAGCATAAGCATGTCACTATATTTCTGATTAAAAATATTCTAGATAGGAGTTTATTATCTTCTATTTAGTTCTACAGTGCCCACTCTTGAAAACTCGTTTGAGCCTGACCATGAGTTTAGTAGAGGGGAGGTGGATGGACCACACTTCCCAAATGAGTTTAAGACAATCACGTTAATTCAATTAGGTCGTTTCTCCGCTGATTCACTATAGCCAATACAGGTGAAAAATGAACACTCCATCCCAGATGCACTTGCTTGGCTAAGTTTAAGAGTCATAATGCTGTCCAGAGACTGAGGGAAATTCGTGCAGCTATTGTGTAGTTAAATTATGCTTGCTACACAGGAAGCAATTTTGCTTGTTTGCAGGAGTACCTAAGACCCCAAATTAACTACTACAACAGACCAATTAATTTTCCATACCTTATCCCTTCCCAGTTTTAGCAAATGCCAGACACCTCAGACAAAGACAATTGTGCAGACAGTACTTTCCCACAGGAAGACAGCAACTTTAGTTTAGATGTTTTTTATAGGCAATCAAATAATTATTGTATTACACTTTATTTTATGTACACCCAGTCAGGGTTGGTTTAGACATGAACAAGTATTTATTGACTAAATCAATAGTCTTATCCATGTTACAGAGCACATAAAACAGTTACAAGAATAAAATCAGTTGTTATTTTAACCACTTGCAAAGAATGCTCAGGCTAAGCTTTAAACTAATATTGCCTCATTAGGTTACATTCTGATTAAGAAATAGACAGGAACAGAAGGAAATAATTTTTAGAAAAAATTAGTCTTCCATTTCCTTTCCACACTTTAGATTAATTAGAATTTACCACTAAAAGACCCAGGCAGTACAATTAAGTTTTACAGCAACCATATTAAGCTTTTTAAAAACTGAGCTTTGACTTCCCCATAAATCCCAGGGGTACTTACAATCAAATTAGGCTTTGTCATCTGAAGTAACAGAATGAGATACATAATATGCCACACACTCTCTGGTACAGGGATCCAGCTAATCAAGAGGGTCACCTAGCATATTGCTGCTTCAAAAATACAGCAGCAGTACAGCACTAGTCTATTTCCATATATCTGGAAACACCTCTCTACTGAGAATGTACACCTGTAAAAGTCATTTCATGTGCCTTCTCCTTGATATCAGCACTGAGATAGAACAGAATCAACGCTGCATGACGAATAAGCTATGGAGTGGATTTTGTGTCTTGTCCCCTTCCAGTTGTAGCACGTCCATGAAATGGCCAAGTTGCTTCCAGCTGTATTAGGTGTGAAATAGAATGTGAATAATTTCCCTCCTCTGATGTTCTATTCTGAACTCATGGCCAAAAGCCTGCACGGTATTTTTAGCTGACAGCTCTGCTCTTCATGAACAGAATTGTTATAATACCACTGTATTTCACAGATAATATCCTAATTAATAACTCATTAACAGAATTATTTTAGCAACTTAGTAAGTGATTTGGATCAGCTTTTTTTCTGAGAGAGCCTTTTGGTTAAACACTGGGTTATTGGCCAGATCAGATGAGGAAATTCTGTCCCTTTGCTTCTGCTTAATACATAGCAGGCTACAGCCTCTCTGAAATTAATTCATAAGGGTGTTGGAGTGTATACTGGCCTCCATAGCCGAAAATTCATTAAAAATTTGCTTTAAATGTCCATGAGAAGATTCATTAAAGCCAAAACAATGAATCCAAGGCAGCCAATAGGAAGCATTCTAAGTTCACATGAAAGCCCACTCCCCTTTGGGAATTAGGTGACTTCATCTAGTGGTAAAAATCTTTATATTTTCCTCCACAAAGAAAGCAAGAAAAATATTTCATTCAAAATATGACCACAAAAATATTGTGGAGATAGTATGGCCCCAAGCAGCATTCATCACTTCCAAACATGGTAGCCAGAGCTTCTTCTTTGTCTGATGAGGAATTACACACCTCAAAGCAGAGTAATCTACTTTCCAGGTTAAATTATTTAGAAGTTGAGAGTTTGGGGATGAATACTCTCTTGTTATTCAATTCATGTTTTCCATCGATTAAGCTATTCAGTTAATATTAGCTTAGGCTTAAAGAGGTGTGAATGTATATTTTATTAGGCATGATATACCTGTGCTGACCTGCTCATCTCAAGCAACTGTGAGGTATGTCTCAGTATGCCCAGGAATAAAACTTTAAGCCTCTGGACAAATGCACAAACATTGTAAAGTGACTCCTGCACGGAGTTTTGCAACCTGGAAACAAAGCAACGGTTCTGGATTAGAAAAAGTAAACAGGGCTTCAGAGAGACAGTCTGCATGTTGAAAAATCTCCAAGAAAACAATCAGGTGTTCTAAGTGCTATTTAGGTCCTATTTAAGCATTTAAATTTTGGTCTGGTTATCCGGTTGGTTTCTTGTCTTTGTTTTGTTTTGGGTTTTGTCTTTTGAGGGGGGGAGTGGAGAACTGTTGGTTGTTTGCTGATTTTTTTTTTTTAATTACTGTATTACATGTACTCTTGTGGCATTTGGCATGGAATGTTCTAGCAAATCAGGTGAATAACTTCCAAACTTTTGGCACTATGCAATCTCACATGTATGGTGCTTGTGTCCAAAACCCCCACTCATCTGTCTTTCCAGATACTTTTCTTTTGTCTTCAGGTTATCAGAAAATAAGCATATGTTCAAATCCTGTATTCCTTGAACATCAGTTTGCTATGCATGCTTCAGAATCAACTACTTATTGAATTTGGTCTTGCAGCTACTGCAAAACAAATAATACCAGGGCACAGCAAATGCAGGTTAGTTGCCTAAAATTGTTAATGTAGATTTTCCAAAAAGTTCTTACAAAAGGATGTTTTCCTGCAATTTGGGTGCTAAATATTTTGAAGACAGACTGTTGCAAAGAAACTTTTCCAGAGCTGACAGTGGGTGAGAGAAGTGCTGGTGAAATATAGCAGAGATTCAGTGTGTTTTGCTCCTCACAATGACATTACAGTCCAGACTTATGCAGATACCTGACTGTGGTATGCAGAAATATGTGCCCACTTCCATAATTTTGAGCACAGTTTGACCCAGGCAGCTTCCATTCTAACAAAACATCAGCAGCACACACTGATGATTAGTACTAAAATGTAAAGAAAATAGTGTAGTGTAATTTCTCTTTTGACAAATAAAATAGTCAGTACATGCATATCTGTTTTCAATGATATTAGTATGAGTACTTGACACTTCACAGATTACAGACTGTTTTAAACAGGTAATATCTATCACCCATGAAATTATATTTGTCTTATGGCATCTGACATATCTTGCAGGCTTTGCAGTAGCTTCTTTCATTTCTGTAGCATCTGCAATGGATGGAAATATACTATCAGCAATACTGCATCTTCAAAAGAACCATAAACAGGCACTTAGGAACCCAATGAAAGATTATATCACTTTCTAGTGGACAGAATGCTTAACTCCATTAGTGCCACAGGATGATTGAATCTTCCTACACCACATCTCAAATGTACTGCAACCAGTTATGATAGTACCTTGTAGCTCAATACATCTTTATTTTTCCATGGTCCTAAAGATTTGCAAAAAAAAATTTTCTGAGATAGCCTGTAAGTGAAATG
The DNA here is from genome assembly GCA_013400495.1 of Nicator chloris. Classification (NCBI taxonomy): domain Eukaryota; kingdom Metazoa; phylum Chordata; class Aves; order Passeriformes; family Pycnonotidae; genus Nicator; species Nicator chloris. Next base: position 4,629 of record WAAE01015674.1, on the reverse strand, counting down.
ACGTATTGTGCTATAGTAATGCCTAACTCAGTTTTGTGGAAATAAAAGTGATTAAAACATATCCAGTCAGGTGGAGGTTGTATAGAAAATAACTGTGAAATAAGTCTTGATTGTAGACTTCAGAGGGTTTTGCTGAACTACAGCAGGAAAGTGAGAGACTGTGTGAACCAGCCAATTGGAACTGAGAAAGGAATAAGATACATTCATTTTCAGTCAGGTCCCTATTGTGGCGATATCTTGTTACTTTAATATTTCACCTGGATGATAATATCACCAAGCCGACATTGAAAAGGATGAATTTGATCCCTAGTGTAACATCTAGCTAGATCCATCTAGCCAGCACATTTCAAAACCATTTCTGATTATTTGGTTGTTCAGTTTATTTCCACATCTCTAACATCACACAGATGCTACACTAGTATCAGAGAAATTACTGAATGCTTTCAGCAGTATCTCCAGGATTTATCACATGCTCACACTGAATGTTAGTTGTTGCGGGTTCCTGACTGAAATAAAAAAAAGCAGATCACATCTGTACGTACCAGACTGCATAGGTAGAAAGTTTGGCAATAAGAAAGCCTAAGTTTTCTGACCAAAAAAAAAAGAAAAAAAACTCAAAAATTTTTACAGTCAATACTTGCATTTTTATGAGGGCTAGAAATGTTTAGTATACCCACTGTCTCTCGTCTCTTGCCATCAGTGAAGGATCAATTTCCTTCACTATATTGTCCTGCTCAAAACAGAAACAGACTAAATCTGTCGCTGTTCTCAGTCTGACTTCCACTAGTTTTGAGATCTTCCCAGTAAGGTTACTGGAATAAACTGTGTGCAAGCTTTTCATTCACAAAGTTCTTTAATCTTATATTGAGATGGACTGGCTGTTGTGTTGGTTAAAATGCTGCTGCTTGATTCACATAAATACAGTTGTTAGAATTTTGTTTTTCATGAGTAAAAGTTTAATACTTGCCAAGCATACTGAGTCTGGCTGGGATGTATTTCATTTTTTTCATAGCAGTCCATATGGCACTTTGAATTTTAAATTTGTGACTATAACAGCCTTGATAATACCCCAAAGTCTTAGCTATTGCAGGGCTAATATTGGTGCTCACACAGTGTCAAGGCCACCTGTTTCTCACCCTGCCCACACAGAGAGCAGGCTTGTGGTGGGGAAGAGGTTGAGTGGGGACAGAGCTGGGGGAGCTGAGCTAAATTGACCAAAGAGCTATTCCATGCTCTGAAATGTGTCATCCTTCAGTGAGTTGGGGGGAGTGAACAAGCAGCTCCTGGGTACTCAGCTCTGACTGAGGTCAAATCCACTGCAAAGGGTCTTAATCTTTGCCCTATGTTACTTATCCCTGTATTTCAACAGAGATGTTTACTAGGAAGATTTTATCCTTTGATTACATTATACCCTACCCCAAACTCTGAAATTCTCAATTAGGTAGTGGTAGACATATCACTTTACACATTAAGACCAGAAATGAAAAGGACAGGGAAATATACAGGAAGGTGAGACACACTCAGATTAGATACCTAATACTGTCAAAGTGAAATCCTACCATCCTTAAAGCTAATGACAACACTCAAATGGAGTCGAAAGAAGCCAGTATTTCAGCTATGAAAATTCCCACCATTCTTATAATTCTATTCCAAAACTATTAGAAGCAGACAAATAGGGTGGAAATGTCATGTGTACTGATGCTAATTCCTGTGTCCTGGAAAAGTGAGAACAAATAATTGTCTTGATTTCCAAGATGCATAGTAGCCTTGGCAATATTGGGATTTAGTAATATTTTGCCTGACATATGAAAGGATGGAGAAAAGTATCTAATCTAGGCATCAGGATTCAAAGCAGAGCCAGCATCAAAATAGAACATTTTCATGTTGCATCTAAGTAGTATTTTGTAAGTATTGTATAAGGAGGTCTTGGTGGCAGCTGAAATACTGGAAACCATTTTCCTTGTTTGTGGAGGTAGAGCTTCATTCAGCCTGCCCATTTTCCCCATTATTTTACTGGGTTTATAACTGGAGGAGCACAAATTACTGTGCTGCAAAGGTAGTGATAGTTTCAGGGCAAGATTTCTTTAGTTTATTATTTATAGTTTGCATTGTGGGCCAGGAGAGAGAAGGAAAAAGGGAACTTGCATACTAAAATCAATACAAATAATAATAGCCTCTTACAAGACAAGCCTCAGGGGCTAAATATCTCTGGCTTCCTTTTTTTACATAAATGATCTCAGTGGATTATTGTTTCAATGTTTTGTGCTGTCAGTCACAGTCAGCTACCAGCTCTCTTTTTGGTCCCATGGAAATCTTCTCACTTCTGTGTGCCAAAATAGCACAAAATTACATAGCAGCAGGTAGCCCATGGTGGCTTTCCTGAATGTCTTCAGCAGAACTGTATTACAACAGAAGCAGTAATCCATGCTGTTCATGGCTCTTTTTCAGACACACATCCTGTCAGTCAATGCTGAAGTGGCCAAATGTGTTTCCACATTACACCTAAACTTTCTCATTGCAGAGCTGCTTGGGGCTGGGGCTCAATTATTTGTCTTGTTTTATTTTCGCTTATTTTTAGCAAGGAAAACACACTGAAAACCAAAAAGTATTCATTTGGGTCACAAGGACATTCATATTTGATAACTTTGCTGTCAGTTTAATAGGAATGTGCATCAGGATTCTGCAGGATTGATATTAGGTAAACCAAAGACATTCAGGTATCTCAGTATTTTCAATCTGTGCCTATAACAATACTTGGTGCCTATTTTTTCCAGAAATTTCTTTTTTCCAAAGCAACCCACTTACTTCTGTTATTTACTTACATTTTTGTTATGTACTGAGAAAAACAGACAATTTTCCATAATTCTTTCGGCATCATCATAATAGGTTTTTTCTTATTAGTCATCTTCTTGTGTTTACATAAATATTCAGCGAAAATACATTTAAATTGTTTTTTAAATGTTTATAATTTTTATAATTGTGTGATTATTTTCAGAGTACCATATCTTCCTTAAAATGAATTATATATATTTTTAAAAAATAGATTATTACAATCCTGTTATCCTGTTTAATGAATTATTCAGTGGTTATAGAGAACATATTACAGTCTCTGTATTTCTGCATTTTTATTTTACCATTTTACTAAAACACTAGCATTTTATGTAACCACAGGCACATTTTTCTTTGAATACCTTTTGATTTTTTTGTTCCCTTTTACACTTAGAAAATTTAAGAACATAGGAGGGAAATTAATTAAGATGTCTGCATTTCCTGGATCTTAGAAAGAAGATGAGCAATTGGCATTTGACTCATTTTTGACAAGCAAAAAGGTTTTTTCTCTCCAGGGATCTTTTCCTGCTAACTATTCAGCTTATTGCAGATATTTTGGGTCATATGCAACAGTGACAGTTTTACAAAATTGTCTCAAAAGAAATGGACAGAAAGTAGAGATTTGACCAACATGAGAAAGGTTGCTGAAAGACAATTAACCCCAGTCTTCGTGTATTGCCCACCTGTGTGTATCCACACCATATTAATTTTTTAAGACTACCTCAGTTGGAGAAGTGCTGGAATATACTGTCAGAAGCTACACAGTGAAACTAAAACATAGGCAATGGACCAGCATATCAAAGACAATTTGGTACTTTTGCTTAGCTCCTTAAAGCTGTACTGATGCCAAAGGAAATTGCAAGCAGTACTTTAAAAATAAAACCAAAAGTATTAAAGTAACAGAAATGCTGAATGTCTTTTGGTCGCAAAGAATAGGAAAACAGGAGTTCTAGCCCTTAACATGGGAGTGTTTAAAGGTCACTATTTTACTTTCTTTCTTAAAACAGTCTCCCATAGTGCTAGGAAATGAAAAGAAATTTTAAAAAAAGAACCTTCTTATAGCTATGTGACAGGCTCTGTGCTGATTGATGTTTGCATCCAACATCTGATTTGGCAGAAATGCATGTGACTTTGGAAACACATGATGCTTTTTCTGTCCGCATTATTATCATAACTCTTTATGCAAAGTTTATTTTTCCTTGGTATTTAGTGTCTCTTCCATTTACTGAAATGTATTTTCTTGTACACACTCTTCTACACTACATTTGGTAGTCATGTCAGACTTTCTACATTGTTTATTCTAATCACAATTATTGATGTCACAAACCTTTTCTCTGCAGCACAGTTTGTATTTTATGGTTAAACGTTATGTCAAATTATTAATAACATGTATTTCTTTGCATTTATGAGAAATCTAGTTTGTGATGCACTGCACAATATTATGGAAGTTGTAAGTGTATGCCAGTTGAAGGCAAATGCTGTTTTTCTCTGACTTAATGATAATTTTAAAAGCAGGAAAAATAGCATTAATTTTGTGATATTTTCAGCCAAGATAAAACTAATGACTGTTTCTCTAACTTAATTGAAGGGTGAGTTAATTGCCTTTCTTTTCATTTAAAGCCCCTACTTACATCTTTACCATAATTAAGATTTTATTCCGGTGTTTTTTAGGCCTTTAAACAAAAAGTAATACTAACTTATCTCTTCCAAGGATCAGAATACAGAATATTGAAATCTTTTCTATTACAATAATATTGCTGTTATTTTTTGTACTTACTTATTTTTTTTTATTTTGTTTAT
>WAAE01015669.1:0-14148 GCA_013400495.1 Nicator chloris | reverse complement strand
GGCACAGCTGGGCTGGGGGCTCTGGGCACAGCCCATGCCAGTCCACTCCTGGTGGAAACCTCTGCAGGGCACAGAAAACACTGTCAGCCATGGGCACAGCTGGGCTGGGGGCTCTGGGCACAGCCCATGCCAGTCCACTCCTGGTGGAAACCTCTGCAGGGCACAGAAAACACTGTCAGCCATGGACACAGCACAGCAAACAAGCCATGGGCACAGCACAGCAAACACCATCAGCCATGGCACAGCAAACACCATCAGCCATGGCACAGCACAGCAAACACCATCAGCCATGGGCACAGCAAACACCATCAGCCATGGGCACAGCACAGCAAACACCATCAGCCATGGCACAGCAAACACCATCAGCCATGGCACAGCAAACACCATCAGCCATGGGCACAGCACAGCAAACACCATCAGCCACGGGCACTGCAAACACCATCAGCCATGGGCACAGCACAGCAAACACCATCAGCCATGGGCACAGCAAACACCAGCAGTGCCCCTCTCCCACCCAGCTCTGGGGACAAAAGAACGTGTCACCCAGCCATGGCCTCACACCCCAGGGCCCTCCCAGCTCCTCCAGCCCCTCGGGATCTGGGGAACTTCAAATTGGCCAGAGAGAATCAGGACAGGCTAAAATTCCTCAGAGAGCTGTGCAACATTTCTGGGTGTCCTCAGGGCTTCCCTCTCCCCTCAGCTCAGAGGACACACCCAAGGGCCTGCCACTCATCAGAAGCTGCTCTTGGAGATACATAAAAACATCTCTGATAAAAAACATTCTTTCATTCTGTGATTATTCATTTTCAGGGCTTCTGGGGCGTTTCAAACCAGCTGTTATCCTGGATTAGAACAAAAGGAGTTGGTTTGAGAGCTATTTACTCACGTTCTGTACTGGGCTGTGTATAACACTGAGCCATTCTCCACTGGAACAGGAGACCACCTCAGCAAACTCTGGAAGTTGTAGGAATAAATCTCCACATTTTTTGGTGCTGGTAAACGGGGAGAAGTTTCTAAAGGAAGAAGAGGAATAAAAATAATTATTGAAACATTCAAGTGCACGGTAACCAAATCTCAGTCTCCAAATTCCATCACCATATATTAAATTTTCACTGCTTTGCAGGCAAAACCATTTCCCCTCCTCCTCCTTTTGTTTCCAGGGCTCTGGCACATTCAGGTGGGCAGGCCCTGGCACAGGGTGCCCAGAGCAGCTGTGGCTGCCCCTGGATCCCTGGCAGTGCCCAAGGCCAGGTTGGACACTGGGGCTGGGAGCAGCCTGGGGCAGTGGGAGGTGTCCCTGCCATGGCAGGGGTGGGGCTGGGTGGGCTCTGAGGTCCCTCCTAACCCAAACCAGTGTGGAATTCTCTGTATCCATGAATTCCTACTCCCTGTTGTTATTCATTCCATAAAGAACATAAAGCTGAAAGTACCAAGCCCAGCCCAAAACCAGAAACCCAATCAGCCATAAATGAAGGTCCCAGAATTCCAGAACCCCCAGGGCTGGAGGAGCCCTCCAGGATCACCCAGTGCCACCCCAGCATCACCCCAAACCCTGTCCCCAGGGGCCACATCCAGACTCCTCTGGGTCACCTCCAGTGACTCCAAACCTCCCTGGGCAGCTCAACCCCAAGCCTGACCACTCTGTGAGGGAAAATACGTTTCTAATTTCTGATCTGCCCCTCCCCTGGTGCCATTTGAGGCCATTTCCTCTCCTTCTGTCACTGGGGACATGGCAGCAGAGCCTGACCCCCCCGGCTGTCCCCTCCTGGCAGGGACTTGTGCAGAGCCACCAGGTCCCCCCTGAGCCTCCTTTTCTCCAGGCTGAGCCCCTTCCCCAGCTCAGGGCAAGAAGAGGAGGAAGAGGAGGAAAAGGAGGAGGAGGAGAAGAAGGAGAAGGAGGAGAAGGAGGAGGAGGAGGAGAAGGAGGAGAAGGAGGAGAAGGAGGAGAAGGAGGAGGAGGAGGAGAAGCAGGAGGAGGGGCTGGAGCAGGGCCCAGCAGGGACAGACCCAGCCAGGGCAGGGAGGGAACGAGGGCAGCCAAGCCACAGATGAGGAGCCAGGAAGGAAATGGGGGCCATGGAGAAGAAGCAGGGCTGAGGAGAAGGGAGGGAGCAGTGCAGACAGGGAGGAGCAGCAGAACCAGAACCTCTGGAGGCCCAGGCTCCGAGCAGGGCGGCTCCAGCAGCCCTGGGAGCTCTGCAGACACATCCTGCAACCTCCAGGGTCCTGCCCAGCTCCCCTGGGGCCTGTCCCAGCACGGAGAAAGGTTTGCCTTCTGCACTCCGTGTGCTTCTCTCAGTGATTCCCTCGCACCACAGGACTCCCAGAATCAGGGAATGGTGTGGGTTGGAAGGGACTTTACGGATCAGGCAGTGCCACCACCTGCCATGGGCAGGGACACCTTCCACCATCCACCTTCCACCATCCAGCCTGGCCTGACAAAGAACGGTGCCAAAATATCCCACATCACAACAGGTGTTTGCTCTGAAGAGCAGAGTCTCCCAAGACACAGTTTGTTAATTTTTACATCAAGGAGATCAGGAGATCAGGCACTTGAGTCAAATTCTGGCCCAGGCTTCCTTGGGAATTTGGGGTCATGTTAAAAAAGTTTGGGTTTTTTTGGTTTCTACATCAAGTTGCATTAAACTCTAAGTCCAAAACACCAAATAGTGAGTTGAGCTCTAGCTTTCTGAGAAAAGCTGTGGCTTTTCTTTTCCATCCCTGGCAGTGTCCAAGGCCAGGTTGGAGCAAGCTGGGACAGTGGAAAGTGTCCCTGCCCATGGGAAGGGGTGGAACAGAGTGACTTTAAACCTCCCAACCCCAGCCAGTCTGTGAGCAGTGAGGACAGACACATTGCCTCAGGCCACAAGTGGCTTGTTCAGCTTTGCAAACCTGTGGGAGATTCCTTACAGCTTCCTAAACCATCCATCCCTCAGGTGTTTCAAAGGCCCCTAAGGAGCGTTCTCTTCATTCGTGAGAGGTTTTCACTTTCCAGTCCCAGAGATCCTCTCCTGCACTCTCACTGCTGGTCTGGCACGTGGTGAGGTATCTCACACCATCTGTGCCCTCAGACCTGCCACACAGGGTTCTACAGAACCCCAGGAGGCTCTGAGAACAAAACACCAGAGGCAGCAATTCCCAGCACACCTTAAAAGTAAATCAAGAGCACTGGAGGGCAGGGCTGGATGGGATCTTGGGCAGGAATTGTTCCCTGGCAGGGTGGGCAGGCCCTGGCACAGGGTGCCCACTGGATGGGCTCTGAGGTCCACGCAGCCCAGCCTGGGATCCCATCACTGCACATTGTTTATTTGGCATTCAGAAATGAGTCATTTCCCCTGGCAGCCTCAGAAACACTGCAGAGCTTATCAAAGCCAGGGCAGGGCTCAGCAGCCCTCTGTCTCTGCAGCTGCCACGAGGCTGCCACGAGGCTGAGGAGCTGCTTTCTCAACACTGAGGGAAATCTGAATTTCCTTCAGATCCCTCCCTCACAGGGCAGCGACTGCAACTGCTGAAATCACACACTCAGCTTCCTACTGAGCCCCAGTTTGTGTGGCCTGAAATAACAAAATGAACACTTCAAACACAGCACCCGCAGGTCCAAGTACCCTTGAAAACCCAAACTCCCTCAGCCAAGGAAAGACAGAGAGGTCCCATCCTTCCTTTCCACCTGAAAGGGGTTTTCCACCTGGAACCTGGGCTGGTTCCTTCCTTTCCACCTGGAACCTGGGCTGGTTCCTCCCTTTCCACCCGGAACTGGGCTGGTTCTTTCAGAGCAGCAGCCTTAGAAGGCTCAGATTGTTTTTTCCTGCTGTGCAGGGACTTTCTGCTGTTTCACAGCACAAGTCAGAGCTTTCACACAGCAGAGTGTGAAGCCACAATCACAGCCAGTGAAAGCAGCTTGGCTTGGGTGACCCACCCGTGTCCCAGCTCCCGCTGCTCCTCAGGGATTCCTGATCCCTTCCCCTGCATCAGCCCCAAACAACTGTTCTGCCACACTGGCAAAACAGGAAACTGTGGTTTGGGGGATTTTGTGTGGACTTCTGCTGCTGCAGTGCACCAAAGTGGCTTCTCATCCTGTAACCTGGGATAGTGGAAGACTCCTATCCATGGCAGGGGGTGGAATGAGACCAGCTACAAGGTCCTTCCCAAACTAGTCCAGTCCAGTCCAGTCCAATCCAATCCAATCCAATCCATTCTGGGATTCCCAGAGCTCCCTGGGAAGTCCCAGGGCTGCTGATGGGATGAAACTGGGCAATGCTGACTGCAGGAAGCCCTGCCCTGGTTTGCCTCAGTCCACCCACGCTGGTCTGGAACAAGCAGAGAGCCCCACGGGGCTCACCAGTGTCAGACTGGTCAGCCAGGCCTTGGCCAGCACCAGGACACGGGACATGGGGACATGCTGAACTCATGGAGAACCCGAGGGCTGGAGTGAGCACCACGTTCTGTGCACACCTCATTCAACCGTGAAATGGTTTCTGTTGGGAGGGATCTTAAATGTTATCTCACCCCACCCCTGCCATGGCAGGGACACCTCCCACTGCCCCAGGCTGCTCCCAGCCCCAATGGCCAACCTGGCCTTGGGCACTGCCAGGGATCCAGGGGCAGCCACAGCTGCTCTGGGCACCTGTGCCAGGGCCTGCCCACCCTGCCAGGGAACAATTCCTGCCCCAGATCCCATCCAGCCCTGCCCTCTGGCACTGGGAAGCCATTCCCTGTGTCCTGGCCCTGCAGGCCTTGTCCCCAGTCCCTCTGCAGCTCTCCTGGAGCCCCTTCAGGCCCTGGCAGGGGCTCTGAGCTCTCCCTGCAGCTTCTCCTCTCCAGGGGAGCACCCCCAGCTCTCCCAGCCCGGCTCCAGAGCAGGGGAGCTCCGCTGGGACACACCTGGAGCTGGGATCACTGAGCTCCAGCCCAGACCCAGCCTGCAGAGCAAAACAGCGAAGCGTTTCCACCAAACCTAAACCCAGACTGGCGTCCATCCACACATTTCAGCGGCCCTTAATGAACGACCCGGTGCCACCCCCAAACCTGAGCCGCACCAGGGGCACCGGCCGGATCCCCTGCAGGCTGGCCCGGGTTCCAGAGGGGTCAGCCCAGCCCAGCCCAGAGCGGGGATTTGGGAGCAGCACCCCCGGGCTGGGCAGGGCCGATCCCGGGCACGGGCTGAGCCCCAGGGGCTGCGGCCGCTGCGGGCCCCGAAACCCGAGAGGGGAAGGGCCGGGAGCCACCGGCCCCGTGCGGCCACCGAGACCGCGGCCACCGAGACCGGCCCGCGGCCACCCAGAGCCCGCAGCACCGAGCCCCGCAAACACCCAGAACCCACAAACACCCAGAGCCTGCATCCCCCCAAACCCCGCAAACGCCCAAACTCCGCAAACGCCCAAATCCTGCATCCCCCCAAACCCCGCNGGGCCGGGCTGGGCCGGGCCGGGGCGGCCGCACGCTCCGACCCCGCACTGCCAGCGCCTCCGCTCCGCCCCTGCCAGCGCCGCTGGGACCGCCCTGCCACCGCCCCTGCCACTGTCACCGCCTCTGCCACCGCCCCTGCCACTGTCACCGCCCCGGGGGCTGAGCCCGGCCCGGCCCCGCCCGAGCACCGGGCGCAGGGCCCCGGAGGCTCCTGGATGAGCCGAGAGCGGCCCGTGTCCCTGTCCTGCCCCTTCTCCTGTCCCTGCAGGGTGTGCCCCGGCCCGTGTTCCTGTCCTGCCCCTTCTCCTGCCCCTGCAGAGTGTGTCCCGGCCCGTGTCCCTGCCTTGCCCCTTCTCCTGTCCCTGCAGGGTGTGCCCCGGCCCGTGTTCCTGTCCTGCCCCTTCTCCTGCCCCTGTCCTTGTCTCTGTCCCGGCTCCAGCCCCTTCTCCTGCCCTGTCCGGGTATATGCCCCTGTGCCTTCCTGCCCCCGCCTCCCTCTCCAACCCCTATCCCTGTCCCTGTCCCTGTCCCTATCGTCCCTATCCCTATCGTCCCTATCCCTATCCCTGTCCCTATCATCCCTATCCCTACCAGGGCCTCTGCCCCCTCTACTGTCCCTGTCCCTGTGGTTGATGTGAGGACATCTCACCCCGAGTTTCTCTGGCTGCACTGGGCACGGCAGCAAAACGTGGTGACACTGACACACACCTGCAGCTCCTGGTGACACTGACACACACCTGCAGCCCTGGTGACACTGACACACACCTGCAGCCCCTGGTGACAGTGACACACATTACAGCCCGTGGTGACAGTGACACACACCTGCAGCCCCTGGTGACACTGACACACACACTTGCGGCCCCTGGTGACAGTGAGACACACCTGCAGCCTCTGGTGACAGTGACACACACCTGCAGCCCCTGGTGACAGTGACACACCTGCAGCCTCTGGTGACAGTAGCACACACCTGCATCCCCTGGTGACACTGACACACACACTTGCGGCCCCTGGTGACAGTGAGACACACCTGCAGCCTCTGGTGACAATGACACACACCTGCAGCCCCGGGTGGCAGTGACACACACCTGCAGCCCCCGGTGACAGTGACACACATTACAGCCCGTGGTGAAAGTGACACACACCTGCAGCCCGTGGTGACAGTGACACACACCTGCAGCTCCTAGTGACAGTGACACATATCTACAGCTCCTGGTGACAGTGACACACACCTGCAGCTCCTGGTGACAGTGACACACACCTGCAGCCCCGGGTGACAGTGACACACATTACAGCCCGTGGTGACAGTGACACACACCTGCAGCCCCTGGTGACAGTGACTGCACACCTCCACCTGCTGCCAGTGACAGCAAAGGTTGTGACTGAAAGCGCTGCAGGTGCTGCGTCCTCCCAAAGGACTGGAAAGGGCCACAAAAACACCAAGTGGCTGCGTTTGAATAAATCTCCAGCAGGGCCGGGTGGTTTAAGAGCTCGGCACCGCTTTGGTTAAAAGCAGACAAAGCAGAGGGGTATTTCGTGTGCCTCCTGAACAAAATGCTCTCTCTTAAACACTTCAGAGAGGAAATATGCGGGTATTATTATTATTATTATTATTAATAGTAGCAGTATTGTGTCAGCAGGACTGCGGCTGGCAGAACTGCCAACGGGAAACCGAGCAAGGTCAGGGTGCTAAAACATCTGGAATTCACCCAGATGTTTGGCTGCCTGAGCGCTCCCCGAAGGCTGCCACAGGATTTCTGCCCAAGGACAAGCGGCAGGAGCAGCCGGGGCTGGCGTTTGAGCCCCCGGGCAGGGCTGAGCAGCTCGGGTTCCCCGTGCATCCCTCACTGCAGCTCTGATTCCCCGTGCATCCCTCACTGCAGCTCGGGTTCCCCGTGCATCCCTCACTGCAGCTCTGATTCCCCGTGCATCCCTCACTGCAGCTCGGGTTCCCCGTGCATCCCTCACTGCAGCTCTGCTTCCCCGTGCATCCCTCACTGCAGCTCGGGTTCCCCGTGCATCCCTCACTGCAGCTCGGGTTCCCCGTGCATCCCTCACTGCAGCTCGGATTCCCCGCGGATCCCTCACTGCAGCTCGGGTTCCCCGTGCATCCCTCACTGCATCTCTGATTTCCCGTGCATCCCTCACTGCAGCTCTGATTCCCCGTGCATCCCTCACTGCAGCTCCCTGCGCTTCATCTCTCTCTCGATCCAGGGGGAGATTCTGCCTCTCCCCCGGGCTCTGGGGGCGTTTGCAGGGCGGGGCAGCGACAAACCAGGTGAGAATGTCACAGCCTTTAACCCTGACACAAAGGGGAACGCCGGGAAGGAGCATTAAAGCAATCCGAGCCTGTGTGCTGCCAGCCTGCCCGGAGCCTGGGGAGGTGAGAGCTCTGCCAAGGCTCAGCCGGGAATTCCCTGGAGCCTGGAAAGGTGAAACCTCTGCCAGGGCTCAGCCGGGAATTCCCTGGAGCCTGGAAAGGTGAAACCTCTCCCGAGGCTCAGCCGAGCCCCGGGCTCCGGGAATTCCTTGGAGCCTGGAGAGATGAAACCTCTGCCAAGGCTCAGCCGAGCCCCGGGCTCCGGGAATTCCCTGGAGCCGCTGTGCTGGCCCGGAGATGCTCCAGTCCCGGCCCCAGGGCAGGGCTGCGGTCCCAGGGCAGGGCTGCGGCCCCAGGGCAGGGCTGCGGTCCCGGGGTGACTCGGGGAGCCGGGACAGGAGCCCGGCCAGCTGCTCTACACAGGAAATTAATCCGCAAAACAGAGGGCACTTTAGATTGAGGGGCACCTTAATTAACGGGGGTTTGATTGAGAAGGAAGCGTGGAGGAGCACGGAATTAAAGAAACTTGTTGGAACCTGGGCACGGAGAATTTTGGACTTTCTGTGCCCAAAGGCACTGACCCCCAAAAAACCACTGTGTTTGACCTGAGGTGATGGAGAAGGCTTCCAAAATTGAGTGATAGCACTGGGATCGTGGGGGTGGAGTTGGAATAGAGGTGTGTGATATCACAGGGTGGAAAACTTAGAGTTTAAGGGTTTAGAATACAGTTATATATAAATAAAGCAAGATGGAGGTTTTAGGGCAGAGGCCAATCCTTTCTCACCTTCTTCTTCATGGGTTTGGGTGGAGTTTTGTAATTGGACAGAAATTCTGCTCTGTGGGCCAAGGGTGTTGGTTGTTGGGTTAAAAGTTAAAATAATTGAGGGGCCATTTCTCAATTGGACAGTTTACCCTCAAAAGGCCTTGCAGAGAAGGAGATAGTATCCATTTTGAGTTTGTTAGCCTGAAGTGCTGTAGAACGCATGGTTTGTGAGGCTGTAACACAGATAAAAATTAACAAACATCTGAGTCTGAACAAGAGAAACCGTCTTGTGCATTTAATCCTGACCCTGGCAAAGAAAAAGAAAGGCCACAGAGACTCAGCTCGTGACTGATGCAGTGGGGTTTCCCTCCTCCCCTCTGCTAGAGGATGAGTTTGGTTACAGAAATCCCAGAACTGGTCATGTCTGTTTGCCCTTTGCCAAACTAGAGAGGAAACTTGGGCAGGGTTTTGGTTTCGCCCCAGGCAGAGCTCTGGCCCCAGCTCTGCCTTTTCTGGAGCTTCCTGATGAGTAAAAACCCAAGAAATCGCTCTCCTGGAATCCTGTCTGGTAGGAGGGAGGTCAAAGTGAGGAAAGGTTAATGGAAGGTGTGGTTTCCATCGTGGGATGGTGAGGGATGGTTTATTGAAACTGGGAGCTTAAGGAGGATGGGGAGAATGGAGAACAGAGTGATTTAATGAGGACAGAGGGAAGAGAGAGCTGGATTTGATGCAACATCCAATCAAAAAGAAATAAAATCAATAATGCAGGGAATCTGCAGGAGTTCAGGGGTAATTCTGTGTGTTGGCTTTCTTGTCTTTGAGCCGAGGGAGAGGGAAGCAAAGTCAGTGCCAGATCAGACTGTGAGGGATAAATGATCCCATGATTTTTCTGCACCCGAATTTCTGGGAGAGAATCTCGAAAAAAAATTGAATCTACAAAAAGAGAAGGAGGGTGCCCAAAAATAACCCAGAGAGAGGGGGGAAATGAATCCATTGCCAGACCCAGGGGCAGCTCCACATCAGGCAGATCTGGATGTGAACAATTTTAAGACCACAGTGGCCTGGGAGAGAAATCAGCCCCTGCCTTGTGTTCCTCAATTCTCCCTCTGTCTGTAAAGAACCACAGGTAACCCAGTCAGGAAACTGAAACAAGGAAGAAAAGCAAGAAGGATGCCCTGTCCTATTGAAATTACACTTCAGAAAGCCTTAAACAAATTCCAGACTTATTATACCAGAAGCTCTTCAAAGTCTGACCTCATTCCTTGCCACTCCCAGTGTTGCTGCTTGGATTTTCAACCTTCTTCCTGGAAGAGAAGCAGAATTGAGTTGTTTGATGGTGGCCTGACATGAAAAGGAAAACAATTCTTACAGAAAACCCACATTGCTCTGGTCAGCTGCAAACCCTCCCACTGCAAACTTTGCTGTGGTGGCTCTGCTGCTGTTTTGGGATGAGCTGGGCCCTCCTGTGCCAGCTGGGGCCTCTTGGGGGTGGATGGAAAATTATTTATGTGTGTAAAGAGGCATCTCCAGTTCAGACAGACATTTTGGTGCCAATTTCCAGTCCTACCCTGCCCTCTGGCACTGGGAAGCCATTCCCTGTGTCCTGTCCCTCCAGGCCTTGTCCCCAGTCCCTCTCCTGGAGCCCTGGAAGGTGCCACAGGTACAGAGGGTTGAGGAAATGAGGCCACCTTGGGAAAAGATTGGAGTTTTCCTGGGTGATTTTTAAGGTCCTTTCCAGCCCAGCCCAGTCTGGGACTCTGTGATTTCCTGAGGCTCAGGTGACACACGTTGTGCCTGTGAAAGGGAGATGTCACAAAAAGGTCAGGAAGGAAAAGAAGCAACTCCACCTCCCTGGGTTGTGTTGAATGTTCTGTGCTCTGAGCTGGAGCAGGATTTGGGGTTTGCTGGTGAATTCAGAGCTGGGCCAGGCTTTCCTCGAGCCTTTGGGCCCGTTGTGTGTGTGCATTTCACCACGCTGGGAGGCTTAAAGTAAACAAAAAAGGCTTTAGTGATTCACTTCCAGTAAAGCTGTGATGAAATCTGGAGACAGAGGAAGTGCAGCCAGGCAGTGCCTGCTCAGAGCAGCTTCCAGGAGCAGACTAAACAGAGATCTCCTCATGTGGAGGGATAAACAGCCCATTCTGGCAGGAATGGACTTGTCTGCTGCTCAGCTTTTCTGAGAAAGCCTTGTCTGGCTGTATGAAATTCATCCTTAACCTTGGCTGTCTGGGCACGGCCCGGAGAGTGGTGAACAGGAACAAAAGGATCACAGTGGCCAAAGCAGGTCAGTTCCTCAAGGAGTGACAGGTAGGGAGAATCCCAGGATGGCAGGAAGGGTTGGGAGGGACCTCAGAGCCCACCCAGCCCCACCCCTGCCATGGCAGGGACACCTCCCACTGCCCCAGGCTGCTCCCAGCCCCAATGGCCAACCTGGCCTTGGGCACTGCCAGGGATCCAGGGGCAGCCACAGCTGCTCTGGGCACCCTGTGCCAGGGCCTGCCCACCCTGCCAGGGACCAATTCCTGCCCCAGATGCCATCCAGCCCTGCCCTCTGGCACTGGGATCCATTCCCTGTGTCCTGGCCCTGCAGGCCTTGTCCCCAGTCCCTCTGCGGCTCTCCGGGAGCCCCTTCAGGCCCTGCCAGGGGCTCTGAGCTCTCCCTGCAGCGTCTCCTCTCCAGGGGAGCACCCCCAGCTCTCCCAGCCTGGCTCCAGAGGGGCTCCAGCCCTGCAGCAGCTCCAGGACTCCTCAGGGTGAGGATCCCTTGTGGATCAGTTTTTGTGGATCAGTTTTTATTGGGGAGTTCTGCAGGCAATGTGTAGGAAATGAAAACACGATTTAAGGAACACACCCCAGGGCTCCTCTGTGCCCTTCTGCACTTCTGTGCTCGAGCACTGGTTCTGGTGACAGCAGACTCAGCCCCAGTGCCACCAGCATCACCCCAAACTGTCCCAAGGGCCACTTCCAGGCCCCTCTGGGACACTCCCAGGGACAGGGACTCCAGCAGAGCCTGGGAGGGTCATTCCAGTGCCTGCCCACTCTGGGAGGGAAAATCATTTCCAGCCCCTGAGCTGAACCTCCCCCAGAGAAAGAGGGGGCTGAGGGAAGGGTGAGCACAGCAGGGAAGGGAAGAAGCTTCCAGGAGGTCACCAAGGGCCTTGAGAAAAACAACACCCAAAAAAGGGCATTTTGCTGGGAAAGAGGGGAAAGAGATTTGCTGTGACTCAGGGAAGGAACTCGGCAGGAGTGAGAGGAGGTGAACACTCTGCTTTTAGAAACAGGTCCAGATGGAGTGAGGGAGGCAGGCAGGGGAGGGAAGGGATGTCCAGGGGAAAGAAGAGATTTTCTAGGGGAGGGAAGGGATTTNCCAGGGGAAAGAAGAGATTTCCAGGGGAAAGAAGAGATTTCCCAGGGGAAAGAAGAGATTTCCCAGGGGAAAGAAGAGATTTCCAGGGGAAAGAAGAGATTTCCCAGGGGAAAGAAGAGATTTCCAGGGGAAAGAAGATTTTTCCAAAGAAAAGAAGAGATTTCCCAGGGGAAAGAAGAGATTTCCCAGGGGAAAGAAGAGATTTTCCAAAGAAAAGAAGAGATTTCCAGGGGAAAGAAGAGATTTCCAGGGGAAAGAAGAGATTTCCCAGGGGAAAGAAGAGATTTCCCAGGGGAAAGAAGAGATTTCCAGGGGAAAGAAGATTTTTCCAGGGGAAAGAAGAGATTTCCCAGGGGAAGGAAGAGCCAAGCCAGCACTGCAGGGATGTGCCAGCCCCAGCTGGGACCTGGGCTGTGTGAAGGGGAGTTGGGACTGTAATAAATGCATAAATGGATCCCATTTTTACATTTCCAGCCTTGATGGCAGCACAAGCTCCAGGGGGCTCAGAGTGAATCCTCCTTGCCAGGGGAAGGAGCCCAGGCTGCCCACGAGCTCCAGGCTGTTCATCTCTCCAGGCCTGGGATTTCCTGGGGCTGCTGGAGCTCCAGGGATGCAGTGCAATCACTTGGCTTTTCCAGGCACTTTCATGGATCTGATTTTTAATTTGCTCTTAGCAGGCCAGCAGATGGAGCTCCAAGCCTCAGGTACCCACACAGGTGTGCCAGGAGCCTTTCCCAGAAATTCCCTGGCTGGAAATGAATCCAGCCCTGAAGGAAAGGGAAGTAAAGCTCTACAAGGCAAGCAGAGCTGCCACTGGCACCTTTGTGTTGAGAAAACGCTTTTTTCTGCCTCAGGGAAAAGGCATCACCAAGGCAACAGGGCTGGGTTTGGTCCTGATGATGGGATTTCTGGGATTTCTCCCAGAAACTGCAGGAAAGAGCAAACTCATAACAATAACAGTATAAAAACACAGGGTTTTCCAAGAGTCTCCATGAAAAAATCACGGTGCAGCCCGAGTTTCTCTGGTGCTCTGCCACATTCACCACATCATGTGTGGCTTTTATTGAGGTCTAACTACCAAACACAGGAATTTTGCACTTCCTGTGGTGCTGCCATGGTTCAACATCACTGAATCCACAGCCACAGGCTCTGCCTCTCTCTCTGAACTAAGGATTTCCTGCTGTTCCAGTTGTTTCCTGTGCAAAGGAAAGAAGAAAAACAAAATAAGCCAACAGCTGCTCTGCAGTGATCTCCAGATCTTTTGGATTCAAAAATCAATTTTTGGATTCAAAAATTCAAAAAACAAAATTTTTTTCAAGTTTGCCAAAACATTTTGCAAGGAGCCAAATTGACTGATTTGTGCTGGCTGCCCACAGTGTCATGTGGGGTTTTAGGGGAATGTTAATTGTGGTGCAATGACAGCTTTAAGGGCTGAGTGTTTTTTTTTTGGTGGGAAAACAAGGCAGGAATTATCACCTGTGATGAAAAGCAGACTTTCCTAAGGCCACCACTCCTCTCAGGCAAGTCCTCTTGGAAAGAACTGCAGGCAGTTTTGCTTAAATTCCTAGAAATTTATTTAAAATAGTCCATGATCAATCCCTGCAGCAAGTCTTAGGGGAAATTCAGATTATCTGGCACAAGCAGCAATGGCAAATAATTCTCTTTGCCCAAAAGTGGCACTTGGGATGCTCTGGGGTTCCTAGAGCACATCCCTGCCCTTCTCCCTTGGGTGCTGTGGAGAGGGAAATCTGGGGGGAGGGAGGTGGGAATTCAGGGAATGGTGTTTAATTATCAGAGGATTGAATTTTATCCTGGTATCAGCCTACAAGAAGCCCTCAGTGCCACAAGCCCAGCTGTCAGGAACTTTCCAGTCTTTGCAGAACCACGGAATGGTTTGGGCTGGGAGGGAGCTCAGAGCCCACCCAGAGCCACCCCTGCCATGGGGACACCTCCCACTGCCCCAGGCTGCTCCAAGCTGGCCCTGGGCACTGCCAGGGATCAGGGGCAGAGCCCAGCAGCTGCTCTGGGCACCCTGGGCTTCTCACTCACAGGGAAGAAGTTCCCAGAGGTTCCAGGGAAGCTCCTGTGGCCCGTTTGTGCCCCCAGCCCTGGCACTGGGCACAGAGCCTGGCCCCTGGGCATGGATGAGATCCTGGAGCCTTCCCTGGAGCTGCCCCAGCCCTTCCCACAGGAAATGTTCCCATCCTTTCACCTTCCCTGGGCCATTCCCTGGTGCCCCTGGGCTGCCTGAGGCTCCTGCAGGAACTCCTGGAGCTCCAGCAGAGCTGAGGGCAG
>WAAE01015666.1:0-23607 GCA_013400495.1 Nicator chloris | reverse complement strand
AACCTGCAAGGAGCATGTTTTAGAAGCAGTCCCCACTCTCCAGCTTTAATTTACTCTTTGCATTTTAATAAGAAGATTTAAATACAAACTAATAAAAAATATTCTTAATGTATCTTTCATGGTATCAGAGATAAAAGAAGTATTTCTATTTGTTTTATACATATAACACTCCTGTGATAGTAATTTCTGTGTAAATCCTATGAAGTCAAGCCCAAATGCTCAAACTTTCACTCCCTCTTATTTGAAATAGGAAAGTCATATGTGGTAAAAAATTTAAGAACGGTATAAACAATATTAGTAAAGTCCTATTTGGGAGGAAATATTAAGGTTTGAACTCTTTCTTTGCATTCCCTCTACACGGGTCTGTGTTAAATATCTGACAAAAGAAATTTTAAAAACTCCATGAATATCTATTTTCTACCATGAAGTAAAGAAGAAAACACAGAAGGATGTTACTAAAGTATTTTCAGGCAGTAAATACAGGAAGAATCCCCATTTATTGGATGTTTTGTCTCGGTATTTTTATTTTGTTGGGGTTTTTTACTGAGAAACTGAAATCTTCCTGAGTTAGTGAGTACCAGGTATTTGGGAAAAATAAGTTGTTTACCTGTAGGTCTTTGCAGGTTCTTTTGAACCAGAATCCTTCTCAGAGTACCATCCATGGATGATTCCTCTATGTGAGACCGGTCCCCAATCACTGTCCAGTACATCATCCTGAAAGTATTAAACACAACAATTAAGCTGAAAGCCTACACTGAACCTCAAAACACCTCACTGATACTCAATTGTTGTGGGCCTTTCAACACCCCTGGCAGAGCAGAGCTCTTGGTTCACATGCAGGTAAGTTGAGCAGGAAATTGGAAATGTTTATGGACAATTGAAGACATAATTTTCTTTCCCTTGCTCCGTTCTGCAGTTTGATTTGAATTACCAAATCAGAGTGATGTTGAAGGATACCTACCCCTTTTTAGGATTTACAGCAATTGCATATGGTTCTCCTGCAATGCTGGTGAGGAGCCTGGTGCAGTTTGGTCCCTTCAGCTGGCCCACGTTGATAGAGTACCTCAGGCTGGTCCAGTGGGTTGTGTAGTAGCTGAACCAATGCATTCGGGAGTGATCAGTCCAGTAAATATTCCCAGCCACCCAGTCCACAGCAATGCCCCTGGGCCTTTTGAACTCTGGGCACTAAAAAGAACAGATGTTGCAGTCAGGTTTGTGGAAATGGTCTTTCACAGCAGCTGCACAGCCACAAATTCATGTCATTTTTTTCAGGAACACTGCATTGGAAAGATGTAAACTGCACCTGCAGGAGTTCAGCTCTGAGGGATCTGCTGATACCTCTATTCCATGCAAAAGAACAAGTCAATGCCTCAAATCTGTTTTCTCAAGTTTAAGGCTACCCACATTAGGGAAAAGTCACTTTGGCTTCAGCTACTTGAACTATTGACACTGAAGCCAACAAGTGTTACGGACTGGAATGTGAAACCGAAGGGGAAGGATGTTTGAAGGTTATGCAGATATTTATTCCTGCAGAACCATGGTAAAGGGGTTCCATCCCAAAGCCCTCAGTGGAAGCAGCGTGAGCCCATCCTGAGGAGTGGCTGCCAAGGGTAGAGAAAATCACTGCGTTTAGAAAACTGCAAAAAATTCCCTCTGTATGCATGAATATTCATCTTTGCACATGAAAGAGGCTTGACTAATTATTACATGAAATTTAACAACAGCAGCATCCCCATCAGGATTTTTTTGTTTTTCACAAGCATTAAGGCTTAGCTCTAAAAGATGGTCCTAAGGATAGGAGTTCATATTGTAAACAGGAGATCTATATGAACAAGTTTCTCTAAAGTTTACTGGAATTCCTGCAGAAATAAGTATCACCTGTACAACAGGATTACCCAACTCTTTCTAACATCAGTGCAGTGTATCATAAAAACCTCAAGACCAGCATGAGCTAAATACAATTGTTTGCTGATTTATCTATAATGACATGAAGTTAAATTATGAACAAAAACCAGATATTCCTTAAAAAATGAAGCAATGAAATGCTACTAAGCCACATAACTGAAAACCAGGAAAGAAAATCCTAAAATAACTTGTTTTTCCTCAAGTGCCAGAGTTCCCTAATAACACAAGACATTTGTAGACTATTTTCATCATAAAATAAAGGTCATTTCATTCTCTAAGTGAAATAATAGGACCACAAGGGTGAATTTGGAGAGCTCATTGCTCATAAACTTTTAATTCTGTAAAAATGTCATAGAAGGTATATTTTATAGACATGCAAAACCTTGATTTGCTATTTAGAGGAATAGTAAAGCAGCAAAATCAATCACTGCATTTACAAAAGAGTATTTTTTTATCAACAGGGTCACAGTTGCTTTTTAAAGCAAGTATTGTATCATAATTCTTTGCTATGAGATGATGACAGTGGCAGCACATGCTTTCACAGTAACAGAAAGGTTTTTTTTAATGTGTAGAATTTGCATATAACAACCTTTTTTTCTTTGTTACCACCCAAGCAAAAATCACAGAAAGGACCAGATACCAAAAAAACAATAAAAGGGACTTTTTTTTTTTAACTCTAAATTCCTTTTCATTCAGCAAAATATTCAGGCATCTCTGTCAAGAAACTTCTCATACCTGAAGATCTCTTTGGATACTACAAGAATTAATGACTTACAATGCTGGAACCAAATCTTTTAAAGGGAAAACAGCTGTCAGGGCCAGAAAAAGCCTCTCACCCTTCTTTCTTTCTTTTTTTTTTTTTTTTTTTGACTATTTTATGAGAGCTTGGAAAGACCAAGATGGGAGTTATCAAGCAGACTGAGAGATGGTTCCCAAAAAAGGTGTTAGATATCCTAAAAGAGACATCCTACAAAAATTCCAGAACAAAGATGGGGTTGTTGAGGATGACTGACCCTTTCTCCTCAACAAGACAGGGGAAGTGAAATTCCAGTAATGCTTAGGGGAATATTAAAATCAGATGAAGAAGGAGACAAGCAGAAAAAATGACAAGGAGACATCTGGTGTAAGAGATTTTTTTAAAAAGAGAGGTAAAAAACCACTAGCTGATGCTGTGGCTGTGTCATTTCCAGTTGTGCTCATTAAGTTACAGCTACACCATATTTCTGAGGTCTTATTCATCTTCTCATACTGTCTAGTAAAATTACTTACTGTCTAGTAAAATTAGCTCTTACCTAATAGCTTATTTGGATTATGCTAATTTTGAAGAATAATTCTGCATACAAAATAAGGATAAAAATACAGGAAGGAAATCACTTTAATGTCTTCTACAGTGATTTTAGCCCACTTTGATGCTAATTATAATGTACTACAACTTATTAGAAAAATTGGGGTTTGAAATCTAATTGCCTTTCACAGTTTGGAAGTCTCTGCACAGTTACAGACCACATCAGCTCCATGGCTTTTGATCAGAACTGCTGTCTTTTGAAAATTCTGTTTTCAAGGTAGAGAATTAAAAACAAAACAACAAAAAACAACCAAACAAACAAACCCCAAACAAGCAAACATAAAAGAGAAGCTTCAGTAACAACTTGGATCTGGAAACCTTTTACATACAACAGCAGATTACAGATTTTCAGCCCCTAAAACTGAGTTTGACTGAAGAAAATAAGTTGCACATGCAATAGGAACACATCCCTTTGCAAGGCTTAACAGGAACACTAAATGACAAACCTAATTTGTATCATAAGCACATAAGTGAAACAGTATTTTATCTTATTTGTTTTGCAGATATTTTGGGTATGGAATTGCCGTGGAACAAAGTAAAGGAATGTTTTATTTTGCCTAAAATATCTTCATTAAAAAGTAATACATTATCTAATATATTACTAGAACAGTAAAAAGAAATGAAAAACAACAAAACTTTTAGACTTTTATCCACTGAAACACAACATTTTTGTTGAGAGATGAGCATCCCAGCAGGTCAGTGATTCACCAAAGCAACACTTCTATTACACAAAGTAGGAATATTTATAAATCCCAACCACCTGATTCCAGAAAGAGTCTTCTAAGTGTATAAACTTCATCCAGACTGAGCTCTAGCCCTAAGGCAAAACCATAAACTCCTGGTATTTTGAGAAAAGGGGCTGGAAATAGTTTGCATTCACAGGGGTGCACTGGGCCCTGGGGCAAGTGTTGGGAAACAGGAGTGGATGTGCCACAAGAGTGGCAAAGGGTTCTGGTGAAGCTCTCAGAACACTGGGGCCAGAGCAGGCTGCCAATAAACTGACTGGATGCACTACAAACCCTGTGCTTTTCTTCCTGTTACACGGTATCATTATGTTAATGCTCATCTTTGGTCCTCTTCCATAAAATAAAGCACTTGGGTTGGAGCGTGGGGTCGCTCCGTGTTCATTATTCACCTCAGGTAACTTCTCCACTTCTCTCCAAGGATCAGGCAGCAAACAGCTGCTCCAGTTGTTACCAATTCACTTGGACTGCCTGAACTCGATCGGGATGAAATCCTCTTCTGCATCTGTCAATAAACTCTTAAAAGTTGATATTTACTATTTCCTTTAATGCTTGAATTTGTACCAGTCTTAAACCCCTTTTCACAGAAAATCAAGAGAGCTACTTAAAGCTATTCTCTGAGGAAGGCTCTTGATATGCTAATTCCATGGAGCAATTTCGGTTGAGATGGATTTTTGCATTAATGTAATTACCTGAAAATGCAGGTGACTTTGTTCAAGTTTACTGTCCTGATTTGCATATCAAAGTCTAGATATAAAAGTTCTAATGTAACCTTTGAAAACTTACCCATTAGAAAAAACTTGGGTTAAAATTAAGGAATTCTCAAGCTTTTTAAAACCCAATTTCTGTGACAATATTAAGGCAACACTATAAAACCAATTAACCTATTGATCAGCTGCAAATAAGGCAACAATATTTGAATATTAATGAGATAATGCTGGGAAAATAACCGAATAGTTGAGCACAATGAGAAGAAAATGTTTCACAGGTATAAATGAGAATTGTCCAAGACCTATTCAAATACATTCTGTGCATTTTCCACATTCAGATTTGTAAAAAAGCTTTGTCTGGCTTGGATCAAGCACTTTCACAAGGACCTACCTGCACTGAAGAGACAGGGGAACACGGGGTATAAAGAAAAACATCATTTTTTCAACATCTTTGAATCAAAAAGGAAGTGACTAAAAGGTATTCTCGGATAACAATGGAAAAGGATACAAAAACCAAAAAATATTTCAGTACGTTAGGAAAATAATAATTCTAAGACTATTCTATCTCTATCAGTTTAAACAGGGAGACAATGACAAACCAGCTGTGAAAATTTCAATCCCTGGACTATGAAGATGTCTGAAGGAAGCTTATGCTCAGTGTTATGGACCTCTAGGGAAGAGTTGGATCCATTAGAGAGGCTGTGGGTCAGCAAACTGCTCTTGCTGCAGAATGCATCTGCAGATTACCCCCACAGAAGGACAGAAAATAAACAAATACCACCACCACCTTCTCAAGACTAACTTCACAAGGCTTTACACACTCGTCATTTTCCAATGAACAAGTCAATACAGAGACTTGTTTATCAGGATTTTTTAAACAGAAATATACACCACATTTAAGTTAGAAAAACTCCACAGTAGAATTACTCCACATCTTCAATACAGGTATCCTTCTGCAAAACCCAAATGACAGAGATCCTAGGCATTATTTTGTACTTCACATTTACTTTCCATACATTCCCTCTGAACAAAATCTAGACACTTCTGCTGGGCAGGTGGAAGTGTTGGTTTTAAACCACTCTTATAAAGGAGCCACGACAGACTCAAGGTATCTTCAGGGTCCATTGGTGCCAACATCCCGAGGCTTTTTGCCCTGCTGGTGTCAAAGGTCAGGAATGCCATTCATTTGGAGAGGAACTATCCTTGGAAGGAACGTACTCACAAGTGGTTTCAGAGGTGTATGAATTATGGATGAAAGACTGGGCTGCTGTTGCTACTCCTGTTTATTCTGCTGGGTGTATAGAAGCAGCCATGTGATGGAGATCATCACTGTTACCTCTCCTAAGCTTAAGGAGACATGAAACAGCCAGACAGGTGTCTTTTCTAACTAAAAAGACTTTTTCTGGCCAAGGAAAAACTAAAAACTCTACTCTGATACCCAATTCAATAAAGACTAAAAATCCCAACATCTCAATTTACAGCATTATAGAAACACCAAAGTAAAGGCCACACTTATCTTCATTTCAGCAGTATCTCTTCTTAGAGACATTTGTAGAAATATTTTAGGCAAAATGAGTAACAACCTGCATTTATTTTATTTTCAACCAAACAACATTTGAAATTACCAAGCTTATTTCCAAGCTTATGGAAATCCACATTTCTGTTGCAAAATCCAAACTTACATTTATGCTTATTCAAAATAAGATACTATGCAGTTCAACAGAAATGGGAATAAAGACCAATTGTTCTAATGTTTAAATATATGTCATAACTTTGCCAATATTATTGCTTATATGATCACTGCAGAAATCATCTTGTGCTTAGACTATCTCCATTTTCTGTCTTGCAAGGATTTGCAATTAATGGCTTTCTTCTTCTAGATATTATAGTCTTCCCTTTTCTCTGTTGAAATAAGAAACATCTCCATGGTATACAGACTTCCCAAGCTTCTAATGTAGAGATTATTTCTCTGTGGGAAAGTTTTTTAAATCCTACAATTGTGTTGTCTTGGAGACTCTACCAAAAAATGTCAGAGTCTTGAACAGAAAGGCTCTAGTAGCCATATAGACCTCTGAAATAAAACCATTCTCAGACAGACATTTAAATTTACTAAATCAGCCCATGCTATTATAGAAGACTCATAACAGAAACATAAACGGAATGAAATTTGTGTGATTTAATCTTTGATTTTGATCACTTACTATCAAGCCACTGTTACTCTGCCTTCTCTCTCTGTCGTGAAGTTTTCTGTAGAAAATCCCTCCTGGATTAAACTGAGTGCTCCAAACAATCATATCCCCTTGAAAATATGCATCCATTCCAGTTATCCTTGAATTGTGTTCAATATGTGAGATTTGCTGATGAGCATCACTGTAGTTGAATGGATATGCAAAACCCAGGATGTCAGTGTCATTAGCAACATAGAGAACTTGATCTTCAGAGCCTAGGGATTATTATAATGAAACAAAAATAAGGTAAATGTCAACTAATGCAAAATCAGTGTGTTTAACTCAAGTAGCTTTTTGGTGTTCAGCTGGTATAGTTTCTGACATTAAAATTATTTTCTGGTTGTTGAAGACTGCAGAAACACCACACTCGGGGCAATACATTCAACTCTTGGTATTCTGATATCAAGATATCAACTTCAGTGCACTCCAAGCACACAGTGAGACACTCAGACTATATTTTAAGGAGTATGTAATACAAGAATTTGAACATTTTTAAGCAGTATACAAAAATACAGGATATCACGCATTCAGCTCATATGAATCCAATATTTTTTATATGCATGCTGTCTTTAGAGAGTCCTAAATGTATATTTTAAAGGAACACAGAACTGTCAATAAACATGTTTTTAAATTGCTCAATTGGAAATTAGAAGTGGAATGATTTTATCTTTGGTGAAGGCAGTGAAGTTTTGAAATTAACTGCAACAGAACCTGTGTCTTAAATCTCCTAATTTTAGATAGCCAGATACCATCTTGATCAAGGTGTTGTAAAGTATATTATTCATAAGCAAATGTTCTCTAATATCAATTAATTGAGTTTTGAGTAAGTTTAAAACCTGCTTGATCATTTAGAATGCATTTGGATTATTTTTATTTCTCCATTCATATTGCATTTAGCCATAGAGAATCAATTTAAAATGTCTGTCCAACACACTTCCTCCTTATGAGTACAAAATATCAAACATCATTTGTTCCCTTTCTCCTGATAAATGCAAGAACAAAGAGGAGTTTGGTGAAAGCAAATGTCAGTGAGGGAAAGAAGGAAGCATGAACTGTATTACAATGGAAATGAAGCTTATGGACAATTCAGATTTAGGATAATGATTCCCAGATTTTTACATCATAAGCCCTCAGAATTACATCTGTGTTCCTATAACAACAAACCATTATCTTCAATTAGTAACCCTGTTTGTTCCCATGTCATCATCTGATTTCTTTAGTAACAGGCAATGATGCCAAACCCTGAGAGAGTCCATGCTATGTGTGAAATACTAATGACTCATTAATATGAGCTTCCCATGGCAAATTCCCTTCAAAAAAATATGGACAATCTATATAACAAATGACAGATTTGTTATATATATATATTTTACTGTCTGTTTTGATTTTTACAGCCTTACCTTTTGCTATGCAACTGTTATTCCTCTCCTTATAGTTTTTCTCACAGGCACAGCTGTAAGAGCCCTTTAAATTATGGCAGTGTTGGGAGCAGGCACCAAATACCATGCACTCATTGATATCTACGAAGAAAAAAATGGTAATTTATGTACCTCCAGTTTAATACACCATTATTTAACACATTCATACAATCATGGAACAAAGCAGAAGAACAAAGGGGCCTCATAAACATTTTCCTGCTCGCCAGTATGGCATCATATACATTAAGACTACATTTTCTAAGGAATTTCACTTTCTCTCTGTTTACTTTGATTTCAATTTTGTCTTATGCATCTTTATTATTTTAAGCATATCATATTCTCATAGGACAACCTCAACACCAATGTTAAATAATCTACTAGACCTTAAAAAAAAACATTTACTCCTTAAATTGTTTAATAGTTGGACTTGAACTTTTTGACATTCACAACTGATGTTAAATTTTTGAAAGCCTCACCAGGTCAAATGTATGAATCTACATTTTGTAAAGATCTTCTTTTTTTTTTTTTTTTTCCCCATAGCTGTCAAACATCTTTTACCCTGTGGAATAAACCTCCAAACATGGTATGTATGTCCTTCTCCAGCACAGAAAATAGACTACAGAATTGGCTTTTACTACTTTACAACAAGGGAAGATGGAAAGTATCTGTACCTTCACATTGTCTATTCCTCCTGTTTCTCTGAAATCCAGGTTTACACTGACACAAAAGGGATGATTTTGTTTGATTACAGAATGCATCATCTCCACAAGGATTCACATTATCTTCACACGTATATTCAGCGACACCTAAACATAAACAAAATGTCTAAAAATGCCTGATAGATTTGCTTAAAGTGTTAAAAATGACACCCAAAATAGCAACAACAAATAACAAATTCATCTTTCTATTTAAAGAGCAGTAGGTAAATTTTTAACAAATAAATGGCATTACAGTGTTTATCTACATCTGCATAATTTAATGTATTATATGTTATGCAATGACAGTGTTTAACTGAGACACATTTCCCATCAAGAATTTAATACTGATTTTTTTCTCATTGCAAATATGAAACAAAATACAATCAACTTGTACTTAAATTTTGTAAAGTTTGTAACTACACCCAAAAACCTCTACAGCTTAAATTGCTATAAAATTTGCCTTGCTCTTGTGGTGCAGAATTCCATCCTTTTTTAACTAAAAGAAGGAACCACATTACACTGAGTTCTGTGTTGTTCAATAGGTCTTGCACAGATGAATGTCTCTGCTAATTGTTTCTTTTCTGCCACAATCAAGAAAACAGATCTTGCCAGCCCAACTCACTTATTTTGCAGTCCTGCTCATCTGAGCCATCTCCACAGTCATCAAACCAATCACACTGCAGCTCCATGGGAATGCATTTCTTGTCATTGCAAGCAAACTCATCCTTTTTACACGGTCTGGCTTTATATGTGATTTTATCTACATAATTACAGATTAATAAGAGAAAAATAAATCAGTATTTAAGATTCTCGGATTATTTTAGACACGCACAAATGGGAACAACCGCGAAGCATTAAGCACCTGGAAATTATTTCAAGCTTAATTTCTTTCAGTTTCCAACTCTGATCTGCTAACCTCCAGTTAGGCTTTGCTGAAGGACAAGCAGGTCTTTGTAACAAAGTTTGCCTTCAAGGTGTTTTCTCTGATCTGAAGGGTAAAGTCACCTACCGCAGTGATCTTCATCCGAGTTGTCGCCACAGTCATCGACCTCATTGCAGATCTGCTCAGGCCGCAGACAAACCCTGTTGTTCCTGCATCTGTACGGCCTCGTTGGAGGGCAGGGAAACTTTACTGCACAGCAGAGAGAGGAATCAGCTGTTACCCAGCTATTAATCCTTTTTTAACGACACATCAAAGCCAGACACGGCTTGGCACTAGAGCTTCTTCATCTAGAGATTTTGTGTGATAAGGGTGATTTACAGCTTTTTTTGAGAACCAGTAGATAGGGCAGGGAAGAAGAAAAAGAGGCAGGAAGTGTAATGATGCTCAATATTACATATATAAGTAACTTTTTCCTCCCTCTGTGGGTTTCCTACAGAGAAGTTTCATTTCTTAAAAATAGCAAATAGCAAATATCTGAAATTACATGAAAAGCAATAACAAAAGAAAACGATATGCCATATTCAAAGCTTATCTTCTAAAAGGAAAACAAAAATTAAGACACACGTGCCTTTATATATTTGTGTCTTAAATGTCATTCTTGCTTTATTACACAAAAAACTCTGAAAAATATAATGCCATACCACACATCTCAGCAACTTCATCAGAGTTATCTCCACAGTCATCCTCACCGTCACAAACCCAAAAATGTAGTTTGCAGAGGGAATTGTTGCACAAAAATTCATCAGCTCTACATATATTTCCCCCTGGGAAAATGAAAAGACAACAGAAAAAAAAAAGGCAGGAAAACAAAAAGAAGAAAGAATGTCAGTTTTTGATAAAACCAGTACAACCACTTATCATACATTGTTTGCGGAAAGTAACACAGGTAGCATAGCTAAATTTACAATTTTTAGGTAGCATAGCTAAATTTACAGATCCCAAAGGAGCAGGTTGGAGGGGCAGAGGAATACTCATTCAAGAATCTCTTTCTTGACCAAGCACTTCCAGTTCCTGAGTGCTGGCTGGGAATTACCAAACGCAGGTACCAAACGAGTGACCAGCTGGACATGTTCCATCTGCATTTAGCCAGGAGATGTTTAATCTCCCAGCCTGCAACTCTCTTTGGTGATGCAGCCTCCCAGCAAAGGCCTGGCTGGTCCATCAGTAATCTGGGCCATCAGGGAGCAATACAAACAGAAACAGGGCCAAATATGTGAAAAGCCACCTCAGTTCAGGTTTGTTTCACAGGAATGTCTGATCCTCTGCTTATTCCTACTCCACTGTCTGAGGCACACGTCAGAGAAAAAGTGATTGCAGCCCATCAGCCATGAGGCAGAACCTTTTCCTTCTCCTGAGCAGCAACAGCCTTAGCCAGGTTTGTAAAATCCCCTCTAAATGCTGTATCTAGGAAAAGTCCAGCCATGTAGGCACAGAACAGATAAAATTAAGTGACCTCTGACAGGATCTTCCTTTCTGTAACTTCTGAAATGCCTCATCAGGATATTAATTGAACACAGAAAGCAGCAAGAATAAAACCTTCCATGTGCTCTGAATCATCTCACAAAAGGGAACATAGGGTGAGGAAAAATGTTTTAGGGCAGAGTTCTCTCAGGCTTTAAAAATTAGTTCAAGGTGGATTCGGTTTTAATGTGTGTGTGGTAAGAAAGAATTTGTTTCCCAATTATGACTAAATGTTATCACTACCAATCAACAAAGTTATGGAAAGTTCTCGCAATTAATTTCCTTAATAAACACATTTTTATGGTAACTGGATTTTCAGTTTCCTGAGAGGAGTGGAGTATGAAAGAAATGAAGCTGTGTACCTGCAGAGAATGAAATTTGATATGATAATGCCAAAACTCTTACTGTGGCTTACCTCAAAGCATTACGCCCACTCTAAGAGCCAGATCAGGCTTCAGTGGCTTTTTACTCGTTCATTCAGTGCCCTGTTCACACTTCGTTAAAATCAACAGAAGGCTTTCTTTTGCTACAAAGGTTCAGAATGGCTGAACTTCTTTCCCCCAAAAAACTAATTTCCATGAAATGCCCATTGCATAAAAGGATGTTGAACTCTCACACTATGCTAACAGGTGTAATTCACTCCCATGGCAAATATAACTTATGAACATTAACAGAAATATCCTGTATAATTATCCAAGGAAAATATATAAAATTCAAGTACTCTTCATGATGAAAGGCATGAATCCAAATAATAGTGTGTGCAATCACAATGTAACCATCATTCTGGCTGTTTAATAAGATTGAAGAGAGTTATTTTTGTAAACATGCACAGTGGGCCACAGATAAATATTATGGATATTATTTTAGAATGCTGTAGAATAAAACTCCATTTGTGTTTGCTGTATTTCCAAAGACGAAAAAAATTAGTTATCAGTGAGATAAACTGGCATTTGTTTCATGTGATTGCTCTGCCTGTCATAATTCCTTTATAAAATAGATTTCTGCAACAGAATCATAATTGTGACACAAATACAAAGTATGATAGCAATAACCAACTAGGAATAGGCTTCTTATTGTATTATAAGCAATTTGCAGTTCACAGAAGCTCCATTATGCTACCCAAAGAATAATGTGGGCATCAGATAAAATAAGTGTGTTACTATTTACTTACACTTCATTGGGTTTTAAAGAGCTGCAGTCCAGATATTTTAAAAACAGTTTTAAAATGGACTAGATGGTTGTTATTTATTAATGATTTACTTTGTTATCTGTATTCTTGCATCTAAACATCTCTGGAATATTCTTCACATTCTCTGAATTTTCTGGTCTCTCTTTCAAACTTAATCATCACCACATAACGTCTTTTTTTTTCCTTTTCTCTTTAGCCTTAAGTGTTGTGTTTAAAATCTATTGATTTTAAACAAGGAAAGGATATTTTACTATGTTTGCTTCATATTTGATTATTATCACATATGACTGTACTTCATTATGCTTTGAATTTATGCACAGAACATCTGACTGTAGGTGGCTAACACGCAGAACTACCCACTTTAAAGAAAAAGAAAGAAGCAAAATCCAGGAAAAAACCCAAGAAGACTGCAAAATCCCAACTAAAATTATTCTTTAGAGGATAACTTTAATTTGACTTAGAGGAAGGGCTGGTGAGCAATGTGAAGCTCAAGGACAGCCTGGGCTGCAGTGACCATGGAATGGGGGAGTTCACGACCCTTAGGGATGCAAGGAGGGTGCAGAGCAAGCTCCCTACACTGGGCTCCAGGACAGCACTGTTGGCTTCTCCAGCTCCTGCTTGGGAATGCCCTGGAGGGAAGAGGGGCCCAGGAGAGCCTGGTTGGTGTCCAAGCATCACCTCATCCAAGCCCAGGAGAGAGGTTCCCCAACAAAGACGAAGTCAAGATGTGCCAGAAGGGCTCTGTGGATTAACAAGTTGCTCCTGGACAAACACAAAAAAGAAGGTGAAGCACTGGCACAGGGTGCCCAGAGAAGCTGTGGCTGCCCCATCTCTGGAAGTATCCAAGGCCAGGTTGGATGGGGCTTGGAGCAGCCTGGGATAGTGGAAGGTGTCCCTGAAAATGGCAGAGGGTTGGAACTGGATACATTTTAAGGTCTTTTCCAATCCAAAGCATTCTATGATTCTCTGAAACAAACAGAAACCCGGGCTCTTAAGATGACTTATTTACAACTGTTCATTATATTGCATAGCTGTGTAATTTATTGTGCCTGGCTTCGTAATTTATTGTGGCCTATAAAAGTTTAAATTAAACAGATTTACTGCTGATTTCCTTGATGAAAAAGAATATGCTTCCAGTAACAACATGACCTTTTCATCACTGGGAGGGAAACAGAAAGGAGGAACAAGTGATAAAGAACCTAAGTTTTGCTTATTCCTGCAGGTCACTTGTTAAGCTGCTGTACTGTCTTTATCAGAAGAGGTCACAGAACATTCCTTTCTCCACTCATAATGGCCAAGGTACCACTAATTGCAATGTGTGAGTTCATAAAAAGCCCAAAAACTTTTTTAGAGAAGTGTCTCTTGCCTTGGTCACAGTTTTCTTCATCACTGCCATCCACACAGTCATGGATCCCATCACAAAGCCATCTCACAGGGATACAGTAGGCCTTATTTTTGCACCGAAACTGATCTTCTTTACACTCTGTTACACAATCCATCTGTGTGAACACAGGCATGAGCTATGGATTAATGAATGAGAGCAACAACAACTTTCTTACACCACCAGGAGGGAGCAGTCCCTGGTGGAAAGTGCCCCAGAACCATTCTTGGGGTTTGACTTGGAGAAAACAAATTCCTGCACTCCAAAACCTGCCCACAGAGCCCAGAAACACACAACCATGGGGCTAAGTTATCTGACAGGACTCAAAGGATGCAAGAAAACCCTTATTTCCCCTTTCAATTATTTTGAGACCTAAACAATTTACAAAAAGAGCACATCAGGAAAAAACCCCAAAGCACCAGAAATGCGCCAGGTACCTCATCAGATCCATCAGCACAGTCCAGCTCCCCGTTGCATTTCAGAGACGCCGAAATGCAGCCTCCACTTGCACACACGTACTCACTTGAAGAGCAGGTTGGAGAGGCTGGTTACAAACACAGATTTTAGCATTAAGAAAAAGACCATTTATGAATAAATTGATTTTTTAATTTAAAGTTTTCTTCTGGTTAACACAGTGAGCAAAGCTGTGTCTAAATACTTTTGTAAACTACAATAAAATATTTGACGAATCTTAATTGTGATATCTTATATAAATTGTATAATGATAGTGAAAAGGCATTTTTTTCCACTTAGAAATTTAATTTTGTTTTCTCCTTATGCTTAGTGACAAAGGCAACTACACACATGCACATATTCATAGAATGAGTATATTTAAAAAATTGCATTCCTTAAAATGGGCTTAGAGTTTTGCTAGATGTAGCTAATTTATAATTGAATAAGCTAAATTTTTAGGAAACCATCTTTTTGGAAAGTATACATTATTACAATTAAAATACATAAATATTAAGCAGGATATTTTAATATAAAGGAGGATATTTTTTGTTGTGCTGTAAATCAGGAGAGTTTTGTCATAGGCTTTTATCAGTTACATCTAGATTACAAAAAAATTAGGGAAAGATCCTGCAAAAATAAACAATTGTATTTTCTAAGAAAGCAAAAATAAAATAACAATAATAATAATTTAGTAGACAAAATCTTTGCATAAGGACTATTAAACTTAGAATGAAGACCACAAAGTGAAAGATTTCAGGACACACCAAGATTTACTGACGTTTTCAGAGCAGAATTTTATATATTGAGTATTTATTATCAAATTACAGTTCAAAATAATTAAATTAAATACCTATGCCCCAAGAAGCTTCACATTGTACATCAGTAGGGTTTTCAAAACACCAGTAGGAAGACACAATGCAAACTCAAAAGGTAAAGTATTGCAGATTTTTTTTTTTGCACTTTCTCGCTACTACTAGTGCCTAGGAAATCTTGATTTGATGTTTTATATTCTTCCTTCACTCTGATTTATTTCTGGCTTCAATTTCTATTTCAGCATTATTTAAAACAATACCTGGTTCACAATTTTTCTCATCATCCCCAAGTTTGCAGTCCTCGTGACCATCACATTTCCATTTTGCTGAGATGCACTGGCCATTGGAGCACTGGAACTGATCCCTAGAACAGCCTGTTTCACAATACCTCTGGTACAAAAGAAACAACCAATAAACAAGATCAAGAGTTCAATATAAACGTTGGTAAATGTGCAGCTGGTGACAGAAGTCACAGCCCATAATCCTCCATGTTATGAAATATGTAGTAATTAAAGCCTTGTGAAATGAAATATAATTGTGGATATGATTCAAATGGTGGCTCACACCCTCTAAATAGCTGGGAAATACCTGAGGTCTAGTATTGACAGGAAAGGAGAAGGGAAAAAAGAAAAATAACAAAAAGAACAGGAAACCAGCAAAGTATTATCCAGTGAGCTTCTGACACACAACAGTCTTCATTGTTCTCTCAAACAAATCTCTCAAATTAACCAGTGCTGTGTGTAAAAAGAAAGGTTTCCCAATCAGAACACAAAGTATTTCCAGGACTGAGATCATTGCTGGGATAAGAGGATGTAGAATACTCATAAACTTTGCTTGATTTATTTGCAGGTTCTCTTTTTAGAATAATTACATCAAGAGGTTTGTTTTTAATTTAGTAATGATATTTCCATACATAGATTCATGTGTAGAGTTCCCACTGCTGCCTTTTAGAAAATTTCTATGCAGGAATCCATTTTCCAACAACATAAAACTACTAATTCTCTAAAGAAATACTTTTTCTGGAAGATGCCTACCTCATCTGAGCCATCTGCACAGTCATAGTCTCCATCACACCAGAATCTTGCTGAAACACAGTCTCCATTGGCACAAAGAAAGTCTTTCAAAGTGCACGTTTGAGGCTCTGAAGGAAGAAAAGAAACAATCCTAGGTTGATTAGGATTTCCTTTAAATATTTTACACATAACCCCCCACCCAATCAATCACTGAACAAATATGAAACAAACAATTAACTCCAAATCATTTCATTTAATTAAATGATAAGGAGTGGTTTTCTGTGGGTTTTTATTCCACAATATCTTTTAACTAAATTCAATATACATATAGGAAGATAGTAATGAAAATACTTCCACTGCTTTCACACATTTCAGTTCTATCAAATTTCTTTGCAAAACAACATGGTGTTGAGTATATATGTTTTATGAATTTCAACACATGTATGTCACTACAGGGCTTGTGAGATGTGTACCAGGGAGCAGAAATACATTTTGCACGTCAGCATCCAATGCAATTCCAACCAAGCAGATTTCTGACTTTCCATCACACAGCAGCACATCATTGATCCCATATCTTTTAGTGTGTGTGTGTCAAGAGTCAGCTTCCCCTGCGCTCAGCATTCACCAAATAGAACATCAAAGTTTGGCGTTTCAAATAAAATAAAAGCTTTCACTGCTGCTGACACAGAAACTTGGCAAGGGGGACTTTTGTAGAAGATTCCCACGGGAGAACATCACGTGCTTTCCTCCTGAAAATGAGGACCACTACAAAAGACATTTTCTGGATGCTGGAGCATTAGACTAAACAGAGGTAGAGAGGTGTTGGGGATTTAGGAGAAGTTAAGCAAGTCTCTACACACGATTCAGATCTGCCAGTCCGAGGGCTTGGGGAATAAAAGGACTTAAAAGGCAAACAAGGATTATTTGTGGGATTATTTCCACCACAGTAAACAATGCATTATGCAAATGATGTAAAACCAAGAATAAGGATTACTTGGTAAAACCTTTTCAGCAGAGAGAGGGGAAACAGCAAATGACAGTGACTGAACTGAAGGAAGAAGGGTGAAATAAAAAAAAGAAATAGAGCAGGCAGCAAGAATAGACAGCAGGAATGGACAGCAATAAATTGAGCAATGCTGAAGGGTCCTTTAGTGACTTATGGAAGGTGCAAAAATGCTTTTGTAAAATGTACCACAGTGATAAAGAAAAGCAAACACAAAATTAAAGGCCTCAAACTGAGATAATTTGGTAAATACCAGCATGAGAACACATCAGACATAAGTTTCATGGATCTAACATCAACTCCAGATCAGGTGTTTTGTTTTTTGGTTGTTTTTTTTTTTTTTTTTCACCCAAGATTTATAAAAATCAAAAACTCTTCCAGGAAAGGAACACTTTTAATCAACGTTTCCTCTGCCTTTTTCCACTCTTTACTTCATAAAAAGACTCAAAATTACTCTGTTTGAAATTTTTTAAGAGAAATATAATTTTTCAGGTAGGCACAAATTTTAATTTTGAAGATGTAGGAAATTCATTTTAAAAGCAAATCTACAGCCATTGCCTCAGTGCTCCAGAAATGTTATATTTCAGCTAATCAAAGGCTGGCATTTATGTGGACTCAAATAATATGCACACTACCTCAAATTTTTTTTCAAAGAGTAAACTTTAGCAAATCCCTGACATTTGATTCTTTTTGTTTTCAACAGGCCAAGAAGGAGAATTTCATGATATGATAAAATATATGAAGGAAATAATTTGTGGGAGAAGTAATTCACAAGCAAAAAAAAACCCCCTATTGGTCATGTTTCTATATTGATTGGAAAAATACAAGCAAATACTTTGGCTATACTGCTAATAAATTATTTACAAGCAGAAATTTGATACTGGAAAAATGTCCACAAAGAGCTAATTCAATTCTCTGTACTCAATTCTCCTTTTGCAGGAAATATTTCTTCTGCTGCTGGGATCCAGCCCTTTGATTTACACACAGATTTATGAACACAGAAAAGCACTTTTCCATCAGTGCTCAGACTGTTGGAAAGGAATAAGTATTAATCCAAAACAAAATTCAAGGAATAAGCATTAATAAACTTCTGTACAAGCCGTGAAGGACAGCATTCTTTAGCTTCTGCTTTACCAAAACACTGAAACTCCTTCCCAGGGAAAGCATTTGGGATACAAACTGGATATTCCCTGGGATACAAACTTATCCCAGGACAAAATTAACTAATTTGTTTTCTTGGCAACTTGTAGAAGCAACAAAGGAGCATTAGGAAGAACTTGTAGCAACATGAATATTTTTACACTGGTTGAATTCATGTCTTGCTACAACATCATTATGTTTGCTTTGCTTCAATGTTTACAGTTCCTTATATTTCCTTTAATCACATTAGATTAAAAACAAATAAACAAACAAACAAACAAAAACCCAACTGGTGCCTTCTTTTTAGCAGGACTAAGATAGGTTAGATAGGTATAATAAGATTAATTCTTTCCCATGGAATTTTCCTTTTTTGGAGTTTCCTGAAAGAGGAAACACTATTTTTGTGGTTGTTAGATCTTAAAAATCCAAATAAACTCTGAAAGCAAATTCTCCCTCCAGACAGATATCACCTCAGAAGAGTTAGCAATGCATCCTACATTTCTTATTTCAGACTCATTATGTACCAATATGCATGCTAATAACTCTTATTTCACAATGTCCAAATATAGTTAAAAAAACAATAGACTGTAAGACAAATACAGCTAAATAACAAAATCCTAATGGGCACAATGATTTGCATGACAGCTCTAATAATTTTTCACGCTCAAACAGGTTTTTGGTTTGTTTTTTTTTTTTTTTCTTTACATGTATTGTTTCACTTATGATATGACCAGAAGAGTTAATTTCTTGCATGTGAAGGAACTATACAGAAAAGTGTAAATGCTTGAGCTGAATTTCTATAATTCAGTGAATTCATTTTGCATTCCTGAGAAACAACTCATTTTCTGGTATAGTTCCCTGACAGCCCTTTGTATATTATATTCATGGATGCCATGAACAATTTATCTCACTCTGCAATGCAACATATTTTGTCAAATGCTTTTGAAGTTCTAATTTCATATATATTTGTTTCATTACACTTTATTCTGTAAGTGGCTTGATGGTCTATAAAAAATTTATACAACTATTTCAAACAGCAGAACAGTATCATGTACTGTCCCAGTGCTTCCAAAATTTTGGATATAAAAACTGTGCCAGCCTACTGTGTTTAATTTAAACAGTAGAATCTATATCTAGAATTTAAGTTTGCATTTGGCAAGCACAAGTAAATTAAAAAAAAAACCCCTAACACTCTTTAGTTTAATTCACCTTCTGTATCTGGGTACTCTCAACTCACTAATTCCATCCACTACAATTAATTACAAATTTCTTTATCTTCAAGTCTGGAGAACAACCAAGAACTGAATGTAAAACTTAACTATTCCTATGGACACAAATTTGGATAACTTCATTTTTTTTTTTAAATTCAGATTGTTCTCTCTCAGTATTTGAACTTTTAATTTGTAGTATGATGATCTGAATGTTAAGGAAGAGAATTATTAATGCTGGGTCATACACATCGATAATTCCAAATATGATTCTCAACACTTATTTTGCAAACAGCAATAATGTTCTGTGGAAGTTTTTGTTTTGTTGGTTTTTTTTTTTTCTTCAAATTTTCAACAGACTGCCCAGTCCTGGAAATTAACAAAACTATGATTCTCTATTTGATTTCTGCATGATAATAAAAGAACGTCAAATAATTTCTTGCTACTGGTAATACAGAAAATTGACACTAATAATCAATTCCTAAGTGAAATCTCCCACAAAGCTAAGCAAGCTTTTGTGTGCCAGCCCCCCTGGGGTAGAACAACAAAAGGCTCTGAGTGATTACTGAGCCACACAACATTTTCCCTTTTTTATGTAACACTTGCATGTGAAAACCACAGCACTGCTGCTTGCAGTAATAAAACTCACAACATTTTCAAATGCAGGGAGTGATTACCAGGCAGACAAATCCACTTTAACCCCCCAAGCTGGATGAGACACTCTGTACCTATGGACACCACACATTGAACTGGGGAAAGGGGCAGCAGCATTTACTCAGCATTGGAATGCCTAATTTATTAAGCTTTCTAGCTCATCACCTTGAAGATACTAAATACACACTCATGATATGCAATCAGGAATGGGTATTTAAGATTATGTGCAAGAAAAAGATATTAACTTAGTGCATTCCTGAGTAAAAAGGAAAAAATTCACACCAATTTTCAAGACAAGGCGCTTCAGATCTATTTAGGGAATGTCCCTCTTGAAATATTTTATAAAGACAATAATTATTAGATAAAAATATTACAAATGTTTCATTTCTTCCTGAGAACCAGATGGAAATTACCTCCCTGCAAGTGACATTACAGAGATTTATTAGGCCTTCAGCTTCCTCATGGGTAGGAGAGAACTGGGTAACTGAGCTACCTTCAATAACCACATCTACTTCTCAATGCAATTAAATACTATAGAAATTGACTTCTTATTATGAAACAGGGCAAATCATCTCAAGAATACAATGAACATAATGAGCAGGTAGTATTTGATCAAAATTCCATGTTAATAAATGCTTATCACTTTACCTCTGAACAGTGTTTATGATTCTTTTCCAAGATAAGAAATCTGATATGGAACTAACAGATCAAGGTAAACTAGTTGTAATATTTATTTTTAATTCACCAGATTATCGAGCAGTTGGAGGTCAGGGATTTTTTCACAGCTGATACAACTCCTTATAAGAGTGAACAGAATTGGAGGATTACAGCAAGGGACATTTTCAGTTGTGGTCAACTGATTTTCAGCAGATCAGAGGGTGTTGAGTGAAAATACAGGCGTGTTTTGTCAAAATTCCAAAGTTTCCTCTTGCACATTGCTACCCTGACTCTGTTCTAACATAAAAGTTACTTACTACAGTTTTCTTCATCAGAATTATCTCCACAGTCATTCTGGCTGTCACATCTCCAGTGATCAGGAATGCAGTTGTTGTTTTTGCACTGGAACTCATGAGGTCCACAAGTTTTTTTATCTGTAATTAATATGATAATGAATAATTAATAATGTGAATAATATTTACAGCATTGCAAACAAAGAGTCAAAATGGGAAAGAAACCCATAAATACATGATAATCTTGCTGGATACATTTAAGGACGAGCAACCATAATATTTGAAGTGTTACTTTCAGGAATAATTTATTTCTCATAATATTCTTTAAGCTTCTGCTTATACATTCACGCTTAATCTTAAATTTGATGAAATTAAAATTTGCAGTGTATAAACTGTCATATAAAGTGAAAAAAAATACAAAATTCAGAAGAGGACACAAGAGAGAGTATTAGTGCACTGAATCTCAAAGACTGAATTAACTTTTCCTTGAATTTATCTGCAAGATTGCTTTAAAAAAATCAGATGACAGTAAACCACTAGAATATTGATTTGAAAAATGTACACAATACGTGTTCCTCAAAAGTTATTTTTACATATAATAATTTAGGACAGAAAATTTTGCACTTTGATTTAAATTTTTACCTACTGATGGATTGGATGTCACCCATATGAGGAAAAAAAATATAAACATTACAGAGCCTATAGTGCTAAACTGAGGGAAATTTCCTTCTTGTTGTGTATTTTCAATGAGCTTTTCTATTTACAGAGGAGCATTGGAAGCAAAACCTCTTAGAGATACATGAAGACCCTGAACTCCTCCAGCAGGAGGGAGCTGCCTCTGTGTTTTCTGTGAGCAACCCTTGAATAATTTGTTCAGCTTCTAAGGACTGAGATGAAATGAAGTAAATTAGAAAGTTATCAGTGACATTTTCGTTGGGGAGCAAAAAGAAAAAGAAGAGGTTTGCTTTGTAAAAGCCTCAATGACATATTTAAAATTACATGTCACTGTGGTATTGCACTAGAAAATGTTTAAATTTCCGTTAGGCAAAGTCATAACATGTCAGAGCAGCTCTGCTCTCATGGCAGCTCGAGGGCTGCTAATGACTGACAGAAACAGCAGCTCCAATCAACCTGACTGCTCTGCTGCTCAACCACAAATTAGAGGTGTTAATTTGATGCTGTGGGCCAAACTGCTGCATGTTCTCTGTGGTTTTAGGTGTGGCTCTGGAACTAGACTGATAAAATTGTATTTGAGTGTCAAGATTGGAGTTGCAGCCCAGTTGTGTGAACTCCAAAGTCTGGGCACTGCAATTCTGTGTTGGAGTCCAGGGCATGGCAGAGGCCCCCACGAACACCCCTATGTGCACCTTGGGGGGTCTGGGACCCTTGATGGGACCCCAGGAGGGCACTGCCTTTGACTTTGGCCCATGGAAAGGACTTCCAACACTCAGAGACGAACTGCAAAAAATGCAGATTTGAAATAGTAGTTTAGCTGAACACAGGGTGTAAAAGGTGGTTTGGGATTTTTAGGATGGAGGTCGAAAAGGGCAAGATGGAGGATTTTGGGCATGGTCCTGAGGCCTCCTTCCTCCCCTTCCATCTCCATTTTCTGCAGTGTGGTGGCACAGGGGGATTGGGTGAAATGGCTTGAGGTAAAAATGTCAATTAGAGAAATAAGTAGTCATAATTGGTACAGAATTATAAATATCTTACGTTTTAAGTTATGGTTGGATAATATACCTTTAAAAGGACTCTGTAAGGCCTGCCCAAGGGCACTTTCCATTGGTTTTTCAAAGAGAACAGACCTTGTATCAGTATGGCATGCCAAATGAGATAAGAAGAGAGTAAACATCTAGAAGTCTGAGCTGGAAGCCTCTTTCTTTTTTTAAAAACTCTGATAACGAACTGATCTTGGAGAAAACAAACTCCAAGAATTCTGTTTGTTCCTTATTCTCTGCCAATGTCACAACTGCAAGAGGTTTTCTCCCAAAGCATGTT
Source organism: Nicator chloris (assembly GCA_013400495.1). Classification (NCBI taxonomy): domain Eukaryota; kingdom Metazoa; phylum Chordata; class Aves; order Passeriformes; family Pycnonotidae; genus Nicator; species Nicator chloris. The sequence goes on along the minus strand of WAAE01015666.1, from coordinate 355 downwards.
CTTTTCCATGATATCTTTCAATATTACAGTCTATCATACTTTGACCATGGTATTTCAAATACTTGCACTGGCAAACAATTAAAAATATTTAACATTACAAAACATAAAAATATTCCTCCCAAACTTATGACATTCTTGTGTTTTCATTCTGTAGCTCTGCAAAGGATAAAGTTTCGAACCTGAAATCCATCCTATGTTTATTAAAAAACTTCCAGTAGTCTCCAATCTCCCACTTGAGTGCTTGCCCACAAAATGAGTTGTAACACTAATGACAGATAACATCACAGCAACAAATAAATATTCTATTATATTATATTCTATAATTTATATAATAGATTCTATTATATTATAGAAT
>WAAE01015664.1:0-11130 GCA_013400495.1 Nicator chloris | reverse complement strand
ACCGCCATCACCATCGCAATGCTACTCAGCCTCGGAGCGACCGGAGCAGGTACAGGGATCTCAGCCCTTATTAAACACCGACAAGGGCTGTCTCATTTGCAGGCCACCATCAACGACGATCTGCAGCGCATCAAAAAGTCGATCACATATCTAGAGAAATCAGTCGCCTCACTTTCAGAGGGCGTGCTGCAGAACCGACGGGGTTTAGACCTTCTTTTCATGCAGCAAGGAAGTCTTTGTGCTGCTCTCAAGGAGGAATGCTGCTTTTACGCAGATCACACAGGAGTCGTGCGCGACTCCATAGCAGAGCTTAAGGACAGACTAGCCCAACGACAACAAGAGAGAGAAGCTCAGCAAACTTAGTTCCAGTCTTAGTTCGACCAATCCCCTTAGCTCACGACCTTAATCTCCAGCCTGATAGAACCTGTTATTACACTTTTACTAGTTCTTATCTTTGGACCTTGCATTTTAAACAAGTTAGTTGCTTTCGTTAAAAACCGGTTACAGCAGGTCAACGTTATGTTTGTTGACCGAAAGCAGTTACTTTGAGACCAAAAGTTATACCCAGTTCAGTTATACTAACCACCAGTTATATCCTTTTACTAATGTACCCCAGTTTACATACCCCTTTTGCAGTTATATAAGTTATCTGNTTTTAAACAAGTTAGTTGCTTTCGTTAAAAACCGGTTACAGCAGGTCAACGTTATGTTTGTTGACCGAAAGCAGTTACTTTGAGACCAAAAGTTATACCCAGTTCAGTTATACTAACCACCAGTTATATCCTTTTACTAATGTACCCCAGTTTACATACCCCTTTTGCAGTTATATAAGTTATCTGTGTGTACCCCAGTTTTGATAGTTCCAGTTTACACAGTGTTGTATTAAGCCCATGTTTTCCAGCATGAGAGGGGGGGGAGATGTGGCAGATAGGGACCTGCGCAGCGGAAGATCCACGGGCCTGTACGGGGAGATAGGGTCCCACCCCCCTCAGGCTGGTAGGCGTGTCCCTTCCATAACCCATAAAAACCCCTTCACGTCCCTAATAAACGGGCTTTGCATCATCCGCCATATTGGTGTCAGTGTGCTTCCCCCAGCTAGCCGAAAGTGTAGTAGCCGTGCCGAGCTTCTCTCCAGAACCGAGTCGTAGCCTGCCCCATGACAAGCAGCAGTGGATAGAAAGGGAAAACAAAAAAAGAGCCTTCTCTTTTCTGCAAGAAGACAAAACAACAACTAAAACTTTATTTTCTCTTGGGAAAAAGGTACAAGACAAAATTGGGATCCTTGGATGCATATAATCATGTTATTTTTATTAGTATTTTGTTATATCTTGCAAAATTTCACTTGGGTTGTAGCCAATTATGTTGTCAGATAAGACTACATTTATGTGCACATTTTTTGTTGTTTTGAAGTCTGTCTCATTAACTCTTAGTATTTTTGATAATAAACATACCTAATTTTAAAATGCTGTTGGTGTTCTATACCAACCTGCACAGCAGCAAATATGTTCCCATTCCTATGCAGTCCAATAGGATAGGAAAAAGTGCATTTATTGATCTCTGGAAAGTAAAAGGTGTAAAGACAATGTTCTGAAGCAAGGGGGGTATACACAGAGATAGAAAGATATCAGATGTGTGATCAGTGCTAATGACCTTGAATATGTGACAGCAAGGCCATGGCCATACTCTCAGGGTCACTTGCCAGCCACCTTTACAGTGTGAGTTGTCATTTCATGCATTCTTATAAGTGACCATTTTTTGTACATAAATCAATTCAATTGGACAAGAACATAAACCATGAACATTCAGAAATCAAAATAATTATGGCAACTGAATGTAAAAATTCATAGTAAAGGCTCACATTTTACAATGCAGACTGAAATGCAGACAGAACTTCAATAAGTCAATAAGAGGTGTTGTCCTGATTTGGAAAGCCAGGTGTCTGCCAGGGAAAAGCTGGACCTTCCCTAGGAATAGAGAATGTAAACTCCCTCCCTCTAAATTATTATAATTTTGCAATTAAGGGGGCTTTCAGGCAAAGACATGGGAATAGGAATATTAAAAAATACAAATGTAGTAGTACAAGAAAAAACAACAAACAAACAAAAACATCCTGGAAACACTGACAGGGTCAGAATACTACCTGACACCCTGTTTGGTCAGGGTGTTGGGAGCAGTCCAATTAATTCTTCCTGGAGCGACAGATGTGGCTCTGTTGGAGTAGAGATGATCCCGTAGAAGGGTCTAGTGGTGGCAGGATGGGTCCAGTCATCCTCTGGGAATCCAGTGGAAAACCAACTGCTCTGTTGTTTTGAATCTCAGCTTTTATCCAGGTAGGAATGCTTGGCTGCTCCCACTGGGTGGAGCATCTCACAATGGAATGATATAATTTTATCAGTCATGCAGTGAGCCGTAATGGCCCATTAACAGAAGATATCCCCCAGAGGGAGGATGGGTCATGGAAGGGATAAGGAACATGGCTCCACCTGGTTTAAACAGCTGGCCCATTTACAGAAGGCATCCACCCCCTCCTGCTGGAGTTATGAGGAATGGGTTATACAAGAGTTCAAGAAAAACATCTCCCCAGCTGGTTTCAACAGATGGAAATAGAATACACACTTTTTGTTACATATTGCAACCCAAGACAGGTGTCAGTGTCATAGACAAGGTGTAAAGCAGTAATTCAGAAGCTTGTTTTGCCTTCCGCCTGCAAAACGGGAATTCTATCCAGTTAACTTCATCCATAAAAGCTTGAATGGACACAGGTGCCTAATGGGCATTTCCAACTTAAGTCACCTAAGCTCCAGGGAAAGATGCATCTCAAACTCAGCAGTTAAGCTCAGATCTCTCTTGATGTATGTTTATGAAATTTTTATCTTTCATGAGTTCCTCAATCTCGGCACTGCCAATGCAACCAGTCTAAATTCCCTCTTTTTTTCTATCTGAACCACTTTATTTATGCCAGGTCCTTAATTTTCAAATCTTTACCATCTGGAAGTTTAGGAAGACTGAATGGTTTTCAGATCTTACACCTTTTCCTTCTAAATCTTTAGGCCCTAAATAATCCAAGAGAGATCACTGTGGTTGGTTTGTGAAGGAAGAGATAATTTTCTTCTGTCTAAATATGTTCACTGAGAAGATACTCAGATAGTTCTCTAGGATGCAAATGTTCAGGCAGCTTTAGAAAAAAAAGATATAATTTAATATATAAATAAATAAATTTTCAGAATTATAAAAGGATTGGTCAAGCTGCTTCAGCTAGGTAGAGACCCAGATGGCTAAAATTGTATTTGGAGCAGAGCAATATGCTGCCCATGCCCCCTTCATCCCAGCCAAAATTTCTATTCTAAAAATGGAGAAGCCACTAGTGTTGACTTTGCCCCTAGAATTCCTGCCTGAAGCGTTTCCAGATGCCCAGTAGCTTTGTAGGCCCTTTTCTCTGGTATGCCAACATGAAGCCCTGTCAGCATTTTTCTCAGCTGGAGCAAGCAGATAGAGGAGAACAAAAATTCTGAGTCCTGCCATTCTGAATTTTGACATGACTTCAGAAGTGTGGAACACCAGGTCTGAAGACTGGAATTTAGCAAGACCATCAAAAAGTTTCATTAGTAGAATTTGTCTCAAGATTAAAACACTTAGAGCTAGGGGTCAATTTCTCTGATTATGTACTGCCATGCTGGGTAGCTCAACACCTCCTTACAGCCAATGGGAGTCAACATAATAGATTGAGAAGAGACTTGTAAGCAGTTCAGCTGACTATATCCAGCCTCACATCTGATTTGTGCACCAGAAGGTCACAGCCCCCCCAGAAAGCTGCTGTTGTAGCCCCTGCAGATGTGTCTGATAATACTGGTCATGCTGGTGGATACTTGTACTAGAGCAATGAAATGGCACAGTGGTTATGTTCAGAGAGAGATGAATTACAGTTTAGGTTCCATTGACTACATTACTAGTGGTTTATTTAACTTCACAGACGCCTATGACAATTTGAGACACCATAGGGTGCCCTGGTAGGTGTGAAATGGGAAAAAAATGTGAGATTCGTCCCCTTTAAGGAAGGTAAGAAGAGCCTGCACAGGAGACCCTAGGTCAAGTATAAACTCACAGAGCAACCACAATGATCCTCAGATAGCTCTTGTGGGAGACACCTAAGCAGATATCAATGTGAAGACAGCTGAATTTGAATGGAATCTTTCCTCTTGTCTCACCCTCTTCATAACATGAATATATCTGGGCATGATTTGAAACTCAGATTCATAACTTTTCTCCACACTGTAATGTTTTCTCTAGAAAGATATGAACCTGTTCACAATGTTCAGGTTATAGAACAGTCCTTCTTTCATGGGTAACATGACATAACGAAAAAGATTTTGTGAGCTCTTTTTGAAGCAATATTTTCAAGATATTTGTAGATAAGATAATTATGCACACAATATATTTAGATTTCTAAGACTAAGTAAGCTATCCTGGTCTCCTTGCATAGTAGATGTAAAGAAATAAATGCAGAAAGAGAACCATTTCACTGTAAAAGAAGCCTATGGAATAGGCAAAATTAATTACTTTCTAGAGGTACCAATATTTCTCTCTTGATTGAAAAAGGACAGAAACTTCACTAGTTTACAGTTAAACTTCTAAAATTCTACATGCCAAAGTTAGGTAAAATAAATCCCAACTTTGCTTTTTCTTCATTAAAAGTAAGACATAACGAGAGGGAAATCTGTGAAGATGGCTTTTTTTTCCCCTCACAGATGGGGAACTCTGTGCCTAGCTCTATTTTAACCTTATTTCAAAGGTATATTCAAGAAGAAATAGTCTCAAAGGCCACTTTTGGTTATGTAAAAATAAAATTAATTGTTTTTAGCAGAAAGAGAAATAAAATGTAGTGTTTAAGTTCATTGATCACATCACTATATCAATTCTAAATTGGATTGGAACTCTGAGGAGGTCTCTCCCCAGCTCCCATAAGGTAGACTTTATAGACAAATATTGATATCACAAAACCCACTGTCACGACTGTCCACCATCCAGCTGAGAGAGTGAAATTGAGCTGGGAAAGAATGAGCTATGATACCAAGGAGAGGCTTGATAGACATTGCATTACCGTGCCTCTATGGTGACTTTTCCTCTGCTGTCCCTACTCTGTGAAACAGAGGGCATCAATCTTCTATGTTGTCAGCTGAGCTATTGCATCATACTGTGTAAATCATAGACCGAGCAAATTGCATTTCTGCTTGTCCTTCAGCACTTCAAAAACTTAATCAGTCCATTAACAGGAGGTTGTGCTTAATTTCATTTTGATTTTTTATTGGTGACTCTTGGCTGGAATTTAAGTATGCATTTAAACAAGACAGCAGAGGAAAAACTTCCCAACACATTTTTTTGTGATCATTATTCCTTTTCAAAATACATTCTGTAACAATCTCTTCCAAACCCTGATTTCAAAAGGCCACATAATAGCCTGCCAGAGTGGCATCTTTGATATCGTCATAAGAATCTGTTTTGAACATTTTGTGTGATATAGAAAGGGAAAATTCATATAATCATCAACCATCAATATAATGTAGCAGTCTCACGCAGGAAGACTATATTTGAATGTACCTTTAAATATTTTCCCAAATATATCAATAATTAATTGCTAACATCTGGCAGGATCCACCTGGAAATATTCCTTCATTACTGGTTGACTGAATACTGATTTTATTCAGCCTTCAGATGCAAGATCATGTGCTGATGGTTTCTATCGAATATGTAAATCCATGAATGTCTGTATATCAACATCAAAAGCCAGGAGTTGCTCAGATATATATATATAAATATACAAAAACCCAAACAAACCAACACTGCAACCACTATCCCAGATTTGCTCTCAATTAAATTTGAAATAAATATATATTTACTATTATAGTCTAAGAGTTGTATTCTTTATTATAAATCATTTTCTTATTAATATATTTTAAGTAAAGGACATCCAATTTATACTGAAATATCCATTTTCTACTACACTACCACAAAATACTATTATATAGTCTATCATAAATAACAAACTACTGTTTTTGTAGACCAGAGGAAGACAATTTCATTTTTCAGTAAATGGCATTATTCCCAGGTAGTGAGAACTTACCTTGGGTAAAGAATTTCTCTTAATGACATATTTTCCAATTAAAAGATGATTAATTGTATGTACTTAATATTCCAGGGAACTGCTTTCCAAACTCACTAACTGCCTCAACTCTGGCAGCATTTTAATGATAATATTGGGGTTTGTTCCAGCATTTTTTTCTTGAAAAATAGTCTGATTGTAAAAATTATGCAATTATGAATTTAAATGGGAAGAAATTCTTTACTTTGAGGGTTACAAGATATGGAAACAAGTTGTCCAGGGAGGTTGTGGGTGCCCCAAACCCACCAGTGTTCAAAGCCAGGTTGAATAAAGCCTTTAGCAACCTGGCCTAGAGGGATGTGTCCCTGCACATAGCAGGGGGGTTGGGACCATATGATCTCTAAGGTCCATTTCAACCCCTTAACACAGTATGATTCTGTGAAAATATAATTAATATCATTAATAAAGAATTACGTTATGGGAACATCATTAGTGTCAATTAATGTTTTTTTTTTTTACTGAAAGCAGATCTTAGAAGAAAGAGGATACTGTATTTTGCAGTCATAGTAATGGTTATAATTTCAGTTACACAGATGTAAATTGCTTTTGGGAGGTGTTTGACTTGATACCTGATGACATTACAGTACTAAATACCTGACAAGTATAACAGAACACACATTAAATGGATTAAAGCTGATTCTCTGACAATTCCCAGCCACCTGCATTTGGGGTTTCTCAGGAGTGTTACAGAAAGTGCTATTGAATGCTTAGTGAATAAGCTGGAAGTAAATAAAAAATTGACGAAAATAAAATTTATTTTATTGTTGAAAATAAAATGTATTTTAAAAATTATGGAATAAAACTTACTAAAGTGACAAATAGGGATGAACCTACGTGGCCATACTGAAGCAAGTTAGATTTTTTCAATGCCTGGGAGCCTTCAAATTAAATGTGTTTTAAACAGTCAAACTATATATCTAAGACCAGTGAGTGCAGAGTGCTGTGGGTTACGGGTTATGCACTTGGGACAACAATGACTCAACTACTATATGATAATTGCAATGACCACAAAACACAACAAATGCAGCTAAGGTGACATAAAGGCAAAAAGAAGGATGTAGACAAGAAGGATGCAGGCAGTTCAGTGGTTTAGCAAAATCTACTACACTGGTGATGCAATTTGACCAGAATTTTTTAACAAGTTCTTGAGAAATCAGAAAAAGTGTAAAAAGTAATCTGAAACTTCAGAGTCAGAGACAATGTCTTAAGAGGAGGAAGTTGAAGAACTGTCACGATTGCAGCAGAAGTTGTTCCACAACAGTTATGACAAAATATTTTCACTGCAAAGTGTGAGCAATCATTGAGATAGGCTGGCAAGAGAGGTTGTGAAATCTTTGTCCTTCATGGTTTTCAAAACTTGGTTGGACCACTCTGATCAGCATTCATGAAGATACCCCTTTATAGAGCAGTTGCTTGGACTAAATGAGCTGCAGTGTTTCCTTTCAAACTCACTAAATTCCTATATAATTCAGACATTATATAAATTAATTCTTTTTTTTTTGTGACTGAAAAACTGAGAGGTGATCTGGTTATTCTTTAAATATCTTCATATGCAGAAAATTGTGTACTAATTGTATCTTTAATTTAACATACAAAGATAGAAGGGAGACTCGAGATAGAGGATTAAAATGAAAAATGTTAGACTTTTTAAATTGTAAGGATGATCAGTAGTTACAAAAAATATAATGGAAAATATTGGATCCTAAGTGTCTTCATATTTTCACAGAAGGAATGGATTTACTTTGATTCACAGTATACTCATGCCTCAAACATCAGTTATTAGATTTCAAAGGGAAATTACTGGATGCAATTCGTAAAATTCTATTATCCTCAATCTGCAAGATATGTTGAGTGACATAAGGGCTTTTCTGTCTCCAGAGTTCACAGAACTAAAGACCTTTTATTAAACAGAGTGTGAAGCAGAACCTAAGGACTAGAATAGTATGGAGCAGTAATTAATGTTCAGAGGGCCATTCAAGTAGAGAGAATCCTCAGAATTTAAAGGGGTACACACTCATATTACTGTGACACCAGAGAAGAAAGTCAGAAGTCTCTCTCTGTACAAAAGAAACAAAACCTTTACTTATAAAACAGAAGTGTTTTACAGGTAGGGCCTGTTTCACTGTCCCTCAGTGAAAATCTATTAATTTGAGCCACGCTATAAAATTTTGTACTGATGGGTATAAGGACTGAAAGAATACAGTTAAATTGTCTCAAAACACTCTCAAAGAGAGAAGTTCCCATAAGATAAGATACCAAAACAGGCACAGATGGCAAACAGGAGGGCATTAACTACGGGCCTAAATGGAGGTGAGTGCTTTAGAATTAGCACACCAGACAAGATTCCACTGCTCACACTGTGGGAGAAAGACAGACACAAAAAGAGGAAGAGGTGATGAAGCCTGGTGAGACAGATTTGGGTAGCTTATCCAGACAAAAATTTCTGCCATAACAAACTGTGAGAAAAGGAAGCAGTTGCTTATACACACACCATCCCAAGTTGTGGGAACAGCACGTACACCTGGTGGATACCTGGGACTTGGACTGCGTAAAAGTGGTACCTCCAGAAGAATATGTGAGGGACCCCCACCACCAAGAGGACCAGAAGTAGGAACCTGTGTCCTGGTGATATTTTTGCTTAATCTCTCTCCCACTCTCTTTCTCCTCCTCCCCTCCCCTCTGCTTCCCTTCTTACTTTTCTCTCTTTGCCTCTCTCTCATTTACTGCTAAATAGAATCTGTACTATTGACTTTGGCATATGGTCTCATTTGCACCTTAATTCAGGCAGAGGCATCTCTTAATAATCAGACACTACTACTATTTCAGTGTATCATAACATTATTTTGCTGTCTAAAGTGGGATCCTAACAATGAGCCTGACATAAAAGTATAAGGGTTTGTCATAAAAAGTAAACATTACCACACAACAGCATTTGCAAAGCTTCACCCTTTATCCCCTTCATAGTGCTAGACTTCCAAATATTGTCTTTTTTTCTTCCAGACTCAAAATCCCATTATGTTTTAATGTGGTTTCTGAGAAGTTTTCTCAAGAATCAACAGGAAGTTTGTTTCCCTGAACACTTTTGCAAACAAAATTTCATTTTTGACTTGTGTTTGTGGATAAAAAATAAGAGGGAAAAGATTATGTGATTCAATGTCTTTCAGAGGTGTTTGAAGTTTTACTTGTTTGGCACATCTTGAATTTTTTCTGTAGGAAACAGCATTTTTGTTTGTAAACAGATAATACTGACATGACTTCTGAAGAAGGGTAACATAATTTTGTCATGCTACAGTAACAAAACATACACTTTCTGAGGGTATAGTCTTTGAATGTATTTAGAGTTACTTCTGTGAAATGCTATTATAAATAATTAAGTTACTGGTTTTGCTCTTCTTAGGGACTGGGACCAATTAATTTGACTAGTAACCTCATCCAAAAAAGGGAATTAAACTTATGTCAATTTTTTCCTGAAGTATGGTTATTAACCTCTGTACTAATTAATTTGGCAAACCAATAGAGTATATGCTATACTTCAAATACTAATTTTCTTTGAACTTTTTTAACCAAGTGCTGCCTTTGGGGCTGTGTTTAAAGTTGTAAGGATTGTGTTTGGCTATCTTAATTAAAAATATTCAATTAACCCAAACAAAGCTGACTCTGAAGCCCAACATTTCCAAAATTGATAAATGATTGCAAAGTAAATAATGATTGAATGAAGAATAATTGATCTTTTCCCTTGAAATCTTAAACAATTTTTTATTATTATTTTCTTATTAAATAATTATGCAATTAAGGAAATATTTAACTGCTAGAGAGACATTTGATAATTAAACAGAACAAGACTATAACACCATTGCTATAGAAGGCATGAGTATTTGTGAAATCTTTCTGAAAATTTTATTTGTAAGGTCTTAAATCTCTTAGAGCTTTTGTATTGCTATAAGGTCAGATGATTTATTTGTCATTGAATGGTATTTCCTAGACCACTGTCCTGTGTGTTGAAGAGCGTTTTACAAGTGCTCACTCACACCACAGGCAATTCCCAGAACGCCCAGAAACCTCTTTCCACACCTTGGAGGTCCAGATGCAAAGATCCCTCAGTCTCCTCTTCTACTTCTCACTCTCTTTACACCAGTTCTCCAATCCCATGTTTTTGCAAAGCTTTAATTTACCTTCATGTATTGCATATTCACATTTGTGAATTCTTAAGGAATTTTTCCTGATTTAGTAGGAAACTTAATTGTGCTGAGGAGCAGACTCATTGGGAATGGTTTGTCTGAGGGAAGAACAGGTTCAGTAGACCATAAGAATGAGATATTTACATAAGAGACAATGAATGTTCCTTAAATTCTTCCTTAACTTCTTGATAGAATTAGAAAGCTTTATTTGGGAAATGTTTCCATGTAGAGATGCTCATCTTCTCCAAAACACAGAAACCCAGCAGGCAGATGACAGGGAAGAACAGAAAGAGCAGAAGCAGAATTTTCCTCATTTCTCAAGTCATGTTTTCCTAATCATAGTTTCACAGAGTCTCATTTTTCTGACTTAAGTTTTTACTGTCCAACAGTCCACTCAAGAGTGCAGCTGGTGACACTTAGCTGTACTGGGGTGAGAAATTAGCTGATGATTTGAGGAAGTGTTGTGGGCTAATTCTTGTGTGGAGAGAACTAAATACTGAACTGATTAAGGGGATTAACTCTGTGAGATTAATTATAACAAAGAGCCATGAATCTAAGAATATATTGGGATGTGTATTGGTGCCTAAAGCTTGGAGTTTATAGGATGAGAGTAAATGGGCAAAAGGAACTCTGAAAAATAGGAATGAAAAGAAAGTAGTTGAAAAATAATGTTTAATTTTTTCCTCAGTGAAAGGATTGATTTAGCACAAAAATATGTATTTAAAATTCCACTGTTCCCAAGAAACTTCTTGTGTTAAATTTGTACTATATTTCCTTTTTAGTATCACAGAATCA
>WAAE01015662.1:0-28567 GCA_013400495.1 Nicator chloris | reverse complement strand
AACCTTTTTGTCTTCAGGGAAAGTGACCCACTTGATGTTACAAGAATTAGAATTTAGCATGATGGGAATTTTTGTGTGCACCTAAAAGCAAAATTTTCCCTTGGGAAATATTTTGCAATGTAACATTTTTACTTTATGGCCAGTAAAAAACCCTTAACTTTTAAAACTGTATTTATTTTAATTTTCTGCTCACACTGCAGCACTTCTGAGTTTTTAGCTTCACCAATTAACATATTCTCCACTGTTGTTAATCTTTACAGCAGCTCTAGGCAAAAATATTTCTTAACTTGAATGTAAAATTCTGCTGAGCGTGAATGCACCTGCAGCAGTGTTAAGAGTGGTGTTACTAGCTGACTTAGCCTGGAAATGCTCTGAGGTTGTCAGGTCTGATGTTCAGTGGCTTACATTTTCATACATCACTGCTCGTCTTTTCTGGCAGTCATGATTTCTATCATGAACTAGTTTTCTTCCTTGGAGAGGTGCTCCAGTTGCAAATAGGATTCTTGGAGCCTGCAAGCATTTTACTGAAACACAGAAAAGTTAAAGTATTATAATGGCATTTATTGCAGATAAATGCACAGTACTTTTTCAAATAGTTTAATAGGATTTTTGGAGTCAGCTTTTAGAACTTCTGTATTTGCTACCCTCTGCACTTCCCCCCACCATCTTCTCATAGGTTGTTTTCTCAGCTGCTCCTGCTGCTGAGGATGAGTTAGGCATTTTCTAGGGCCACGTAAAGATAGGGGTTTTATTTAGGATTTCATAAAACAAAAGATATCTTCCACTTCAGTTCAGTATATGGCGCAGTAGGATTTCCCCTTTGGAGTTCTTCACATAAATTCAGAAGGTGATGAAGCAGAAAGTTCAACGGGGCCCTTGATGGAGCCTGTTCAGTATAGGACAACATGCTCCACTTGGGCTGCATCCCAGCTTCAGTCCTGCCAGGACAAAGCAGGCCAAGACCAAAGGCAGCACCTGTAAAACTGAAGTAGGTTGCCTTTTTGGTTTAAATTATTTTTCCCCCCAGCCACCTAATTCACACAATTTGTAGGTATTTCTATTTTACACGTTTTAGAAAAATAATCCTGGGATTCTGATTTCTGCATTATCACCCACTTTATATCTGGTCCACAGTGACAGCTGAGGTTGTTGGCATGCAAACCCAAGGCACTGAACAGGAATCAGACTCTTTTCTGATTTTTTTATGAACAGTTTTAATCAAGCCTGGGAGCTGCTGTGCTTCACTTTTGAATCTTTCTGTGTGACAGTAACTTTTTCCAGTTTTGTAATTCATATTGGCCTCAAATGCACCAAAACTTATAACCATGCCTCCTACTAACCACTGTCAGAAATCACATTATTCTTTTAGAGCACGATCTATAAAGAAGTTCACACATCACTCTGCTGTTGGTTACTTTTAGCAGCATCTATATTTTTATATATCAGCCTCCAACATCTAGCCAAAGCTTCATTAAACCTTATTGTCCCTTCTAAAAAATCTTTCTGCCCTTCATCCAAGAACTTTTTGAACTGCTTTGACATTAAATCTTGTGTATGTGGATAAGACAAGCAGAGCTGTACCCAGCTCTCTCACTTACGTGTCATCAAACCTTTTTGGCAGAGTGACCCTTCATCCTGAGCATAACCTGCAGTTTCTGTGTGATGCCACTTATTTAGTATCAACAACAGGTAATTAGATGAAAATAACCCAACTCTAACCAAAACAAGATAATCTGAATACAAAGAGTGAACCCATCGTCAAACAGTATCATGCATTGTGTAAATAAAGCTGTCCAGGGCTGATGGTCCCTCGTCACTGCAGAGTACACTCTACGTGCTGCTTGGTGACATGGAAAATTCTGGGTGTGGCTGCAATACTGAAAAACTGAACTTTCAAGAGTAACTCAACAAAAATCAAGAGATTGTAGAGAATTATTTGAGGGAAGAGTGGTTCCATAATAGCTTATTTAAAAAACAGCATGGTATTCCATCTATGATGGATTGACATAGGGGGTTTTGCCTGCATAAATTAGCTATATTAAAGCCAAGACTTTAACTGGAACTCTTTGAAAAATAAAGGTACTGTTTTATAGTTTGTAAATTCTACACTTTTCCTACCTCATAAATTGTACCTCAAAAACTTCTGGTGAAATTCTTCTGCCTGTGCAATTTTAGTTCTGCCTCATTCGTCCTGGCTGCTGAATTAGACAGTGGTTCAATTGTTTTTGACTGTGTAATTAGGATGATGTTGTGCATAAGCAGTCCTCACTGTGAGTGCTGCAGAATAGCCAGAGCTAAAAGCCACACCTAGAGCCTGCAAAGAATATTGTCCCAGGGGTGAGAGACAGCAGCAGAGCCTGGCAATTTTCCCTCCTTCCCTCGGCCACCCCCAGTGAAGGACAAGGTCCTGCTCCATGCAGTGAAGGAAGTAGCTTGTTGACTTTTTGTGGTGTCTCAAGCACTGAAGACCTTCCCTCAGGCTTCCTTGTTCTGCATGCTACTGCTTGATCTACTTTCTGATGCACTGTGGTGTTGCTGCATTTGCCTGGTGGCTACCAGGCATGGTGGGGCTACAGCTTGACCGTGTTTGCGTTGAGCTGCTTTGGTTGAAATGTTCTTCAGGAGTTACAAAGGGGAGAGGAAGTTTCAGTGGTCAGAAGTGCATGTCTCAGCTGAATGTGGATTTTGTGAGACAGAGGTAAACTTCTGTAGCCTGGAGGTTCTTGTTCTGCTGAACTCAGATGTTTGCTGCAGACCAGAGAAGCATGTGAGCATGTCCAAAAGAGACTGCAATGACATTTTCTGTTAGATACTGTTAACACTAAGTGTTCTAAGATCACAGTCAAATCTCATAAGTTTTATTATTGGTGCTTTCATTATGAATGACTCTGAGGACTGGCATTTGAGACACAAAATATCTAGCTTGTCGCTTAATTTTCTTTTTTTTTTTAATTAAAATCTCTTCCCGGTGTCAGGCTACACAATTTCTTCTCCCTTTCGACAGTCTCGTTGATGTAGGAGCAAGGCAAACGTATAAGAAAAGCAATTATGACACCACAGAATTTGATCGGGGATTAAAAGTATGAATTGCCTGAGGTAAGAACACATAGATCAGTTAAATTGCATCTAGAAATAAATCAGTCAAGCCACACATACAGCTGAGGGATAATTGTTTGCTGCTCCCTTTGGATGAGTGCACAACCACGCGACACGGCATTAAACACCGGGTCACACACTGATTGCTGTGAGTAGACCTCAGCAGCGTCACAAATGCTCTGCAAGGACCTTTCCATTGTAAGTTCTGGAATTGTTAATTGGTTCATGATTTTTTGTGTGTGATTTTAAAGCTATTAATTTTAATGAGATTTATCCTATAACTTAATCTTTAAAAGCAAAGACTGTGGCACTGTGGAAATTTGGATCTCTTTGCACCTAGATGGTGTTTTCTGCTGGTTTCCAATTTGAAGATGCAAGTTATAGAGGCCAAAGAGCCACAGTTAGTATTCTAGAAAAGATTCAATGCTCAGCTTTCAGCCTGATGTTCCAGACCTATGCATTAGTGTAAAGTTTTCCCTCTTGCAGAAAGTGAGGGGAAAGTGTATGGGAAGAAAGACATCCTTTAGTGGTTATTTCCTAACAGTGTACAGCACAGCAAGCTTTGTCTCTGCTTTGAGTCTATTTTCCATAGCACAGCTGTTAAGTCCCAAGGGACACAGCAGGGGCCATTTCCCCAATGTGAGTCAACCCTTAGCCTGTGAGAGAGGGCTCCAGATCCTGCTCCAGAGCACTTCTAAAATGCATCCCAGCTGCTCCTGGGCTAAGGAAGAAGCTGTGACAGAGGGAACAGAAATCCCTGTAGATGTGGTTCAGAAAACATTTGGATAAGTAGCTGTTATGAATCATGAATATTAAGCGTACCTTCCCTTAAAACCGAAGTAGTGGCATCTGACTCATTGGGCTCATGAATTTCTGTAGCTATTCCTACAAATAGCATGTACAAGGACAGAAGGAAGGAAAATGTAAATACCTTGCCAATTATTTCTTTTCATATCTATTTTTTACGTTTGGGCATTTGGGGTTTGTAATATCTGGGCACTTTAGTTTTCTGGTTTTTTATGTTGCACCAGTGAGTAAATGTCGGCTGTTAAAATGTTCAGGCAACTAAAGATGCAGCTAAGCACCTAGAATATTGGTTTTATTTTGCAGCTTGTTATTTAGTATGTATTTAGACATAAGCATACTGTATTTTCTTTCATGTTGAAATACGTCTATGAAGAATTTCCCCAGGAAAGTGGATGATGAAATTTATGTATATCCTGATAATCATGTTATGCATTTTTTATAGTGTGTTTTAGATAAGGATTTTGATCAATTGGTAAGCTGGTCAAAGGCTCACCCAATGATGAGTGATAAAAAAGTGATATTAAAAAGAACTCCACAATAATTATAAAATAAACCTGGAATACCCTAAGTGTTGCCCACTCACAAATATCAAACTGTGTATCTCTCTGCTGTAAGTCGAAGGAACATGTAATGTGAAACCAAATGTTTAAAAACTGCAGAACATATTTTCCCTACTTAGATTTAAAAATATTGGGGGCAGAATAGCTGTCTTTCCTATTTTCTTTCTGAAAAATATTTTCCCTGAGGTTTTCAAACTGCTCATACTGGTCTTTCTGTTAGGCTCTGATTAAGCAAAGTGCTTAAAAACACACTGAATATTAAGAATGAATATTCCAAATGGGCTGATGAAGGACTGGATTGAATCAAGTCTTTAAAGAGTATATTCCTTGTTTTGCAAAGAAACATTTCCCTTACAGAGGTAATGTTCAGTATCCCGTCTTTGTGGAACTGTTTTACAATAACCCAAATGTTAGCTGTGAGAGAGAATAAACTTTGTTATAAAAATGTGAATATTATACAATTTTTAATGTGCATCTCAGTGAAATTAAAGGCATGTCAGGCTTAGGTTGTTCAATAAAGGCATGCCATAGCCTGAGGGCTTGTCATGGCTGAAAATCCAGTCTGTGACATGCTTTTCACTTCTCTGAGTGACAGGCAAGGCAGTCCTGTCTCCAAAATATAACGTGTTAAGGCTTTTGCAGACTGCATGTACTTTATAATCTCAAGTTAGAATCATAGAATATCCTTAGTTTAAATGGAGATAATAAAATTGGAGCTAATGTTTTAATTTTAGCTTGGCTTTGTTCTTTGAGGTCTGCAAACCGTGGACTCCTCTCAGTCAGTCACAAAATGCAGCTGTATGTGATGCAATCCCAATGCACCATAGCAGCCCTTTTTTCTCTTGTGTCTTTCATACCGACTACATCTCAGACTGCTTTCCACAAAGCTCAGCAACACCTGGCAATAGACAGAGAGGAGCCAGGAAAGAACTTGCTCCAAATGCCCTGTGTGTCACTGGTATAACTCATTCAGCAGTGGCTCTCAAATAAGGGGAACAAATTAAAAAAAAATTCTCAAACACAGCAACTCCTTTCTGTTTTAATGAGATTTATAAGAAAGGAAAAGAGGGATGGATATCTTTCTCTGTCAAAGTATTATTATTATTTTATCAATTTTAAAAATTTATTACCTCATCATTATAATAATATTTAATCACTATTACATTCATTCAAGATTTAGTTGTTGTTTCAATTGTATTTCAGTTATAACAATGAGAAAAATTACTTTTAATAACCACAACCTTTTAGGGAAATGCAACTTTAAGTTCATGTCCCTTTACTTTTTGTTCACTGGCAGCCAAAATAAATCCATTCAGAAATCAGACACCACAGTCTGTTTGACTTAGAGACTGATTGTAGTTATCAAATATGGATGGTTTGCTCTGCAGATGCTGTGGTGCACAGCCTTGAAGCCCTCCCCCTGCCAGGAAGTGCACCTTACTGCCATCTCTACAATTTCTCTTCCACTCCAAGATGGCACTATCTTTTGCTCTTATTTCTGTAGTTGCAAAAAAATCCTGTTGGTCGTGACCAAAACTTGAAGTCTTTATTAAAAATATATTTCTCCCTCCAGCCTTTGTGGTGTGATCTAATCTGCTACTCCTGCTGCAGTTCTTCTTTACCTTTGCGGTTCCTAAATGAAAAAGCTCTTTTGTCTGCTGCTTGCCTCCTTCAAATATTTGTGACAATATCTCCTTTTACTTGTTATTCAGCCATTCCATATAGATGGAAAGGTCTTAATCCTCTCCAGGAAATTAATCCCTATGTACTTAATTTGATTTAAATTCCTCCACCAATGCATATATTAAGAAGTTGGCAGTGAGCAGGCCATTGATTTAAACGCTGTGATCTGAGAGGGGAAGTAGTATTTGACATGCATGATGTTGGCAAAAGCTGCTTTTGTGTTGTGGCTTTCTGAATTTCCCTTCATTAGTTCACATCTTTCTGTAGTGGCAGTGCTTGTGTGTGACAGGAATTTTCTCAATGTAAATTATTCCAGAGCCTACTCCAGACAGGTGGGGCACTTCTGCTTATCTTTCTCACTATTTCCCCTTTTTGCCTTTAGTTTGAAGATTAGTTTGTTCAGATCTACCTTATTTTGTGGTGAACACTGGCTGTTTTCCTCTCCTGATTTCCACATTCCTGAAGCCTGCATGTTGTTTTCAGCTTAATCTTGTAATTAACTGCAGTAGTACTGATATAGGTGAGTACAGCTGGCACCCTTCCCAGCCTTCCTTGGTGCAGTCTCTGCAGGCAGGGTAACAAGGATGCCTTTACTGACAGAGCATTTCCAGTTTGTTGGTCTATAACGTTAATAAAGGCAAGACTTTCAAGTGATTCTCATATTTGCTGTATAGTGCTTCTGAAATGCGCAGTAATTAGCATGCATTTGTACTCACTGATGGCAAGCTTTTAGCACTAAAACTACAAAATATTTCTTTAAAAGCTGGATGTGTCAAAATTCCCCCCCAAAACTAGAATGTTATGTTTCACATTTTAAAGTTCTACGTTTGTCAGTATAAAGAAACTGTAAATTTGGTTTGGGGTTGTTTTTTTTAAGTCTGCATGAAGTGGAAGCCACTTTTAAAAACTCTCCAAACCCCAAAAGAGGTTATCAAGGGTTATAAAGCAAGAGGAGAAGGGTGGAGCTTGTTCCTACTAGTTATGTAGAAAAGCTGAAAAAACATTGAATGCTGCATCTAGGAAGTTGTTGACAGGCACTCTTTTTATGATTTGTTTAAAAAACCTGACCTGATTTCGCTGTAGAGAAAGGTTAAGTGTAAGTTTAAAGATGACGTAATTTGCAAGCCACCAAGTTTTGAAGGCCATGTACCCCCATCCTGCTAAATAAAGGTGGAAACAAGAAAAATTAAAACCAGATGGTGCTCTTTGCTTTAGCAGAAGCGGTCATAACTCTCTTCAGATTATCCATCTAGGATATGAAAGAAGGAAAGATGATTCATCTTAAAAAATGGTGTCATGTTCTTGTTTCAGGGCTGCCCTTCAGCTGTCCCCCATTTTGTCTTGCTGTTTCCTTTTTGATTCTGTAATACCAGCAAAGCCACCATGCTGGCAGTGAACTGAGCTCTGGTGGGTTCTGGGAGTTGAGAGTGATTGCTCCCTTGTACTCACGGGGCTCTTTCTTGGTGTAGAGGTAGAGTAACCCAGGAGCAGTGGCCTTGGGCTGGTTTGTGTGACCCAGGGTGCTGTAGCACCTGGAGGCAGCACTTGAGTTGAGCCTGCTCCAGAATAGGCACCAATTCCCTCTCTATCCGAAGAGAGATTCTGTGTTAGCCTCTAACAGTTGTTGCATGGTGAGAGGGCTCTGTTTGGAGGTCAGGCACAGCAATCAGTGCTCTGTTGTGGAGCTGTTTGAAGTGTAGCCAACACATTTGAATTTGAATGCATTTTCTTACTGAGTGCATATTCTTATAGAACTATCTGCATGATCTTTCTTTTCAATGAGTGGTGTTTCATGCAGAGTGTCTGAATGAAAAACTTCTCTTGTGTTTGCTGCACACTGAAATGAACAGCCAGGTTTGGCAAAACATGAGAGCTTTTTCTGGATCTGATGCTTTGCTGAAGTTCTGCAGCGTTTTTAGATTAAATGGGAAAAGGAGAGCTAACACAAGACTGTAGCTCTGTTGAATGTACTTTGCTCTGAGGAAATCTGTTGTTTATTTCAAATGTTGAGCAACAGTATTTTTGTTCAGTTGATTTTCTGTTTATGTCATCAGGTAAAAGAGATAAGAAGTAGGAAAGAAACAAAGTGCCTAAAGAGTTGGGAGGGGCTTCGTACAACAGCATCCTCAGTTCATTACGGGGAAGGCTCAAGTTATGGAACTATAGCATATCTCCCTGATAAGCATCATGCTGAGATATACCAAATTTGTTTGACTTCATACAGTGACCAAGCAATCTTGTTTTTACTTAATACGCATAGAAACAAAAAGGATGATTTTACTATAACTAATGCCTGATGGGAAGAAGAGAATTAGAAGAAAGGTTACAGCATCTGAGGTACAAAAAATTTAAAAATAAAACTCTAATAGGAGGTTGTGCATTTGAAGAATATTTGTTTTTCCTTCCATAGGTTCCATAGATAAATTTGAAAGTAAAGATGGTTCATCTCAAGCTAGAATTGGAGTTATTATTTTAGGAAATAATTTCTGATAAAATGAAAATGCTAGAGAAAAACCCTGTAATACTAAAATAGCATAATATTTTCTAGAGCATATTTGATATGCTGGGCTACTAGACTATCACAACATGGAATTTGCAATTATTTCATTAAATGTAAACAATCAAAATGGAAAATACTTTGCCATTTCCCTATTCCTCGCCTGTAAGTAATATTCAGTATATTTGTAATGTGTGGCAAACTGATTTTCATACACTTTATCTTACTATTTTTAAAACAGGGAATGTGTTATACTCGTTTGACCATCCTTTTCACTCATGAGGAAACAAAGAGTTGTCATAGTGCTCTACAGCATGTGTAAATTGTATGAATTAAGTGCTATTGAATAAAGACAGAAGCTGCCTTATGCTTAAATTTCAGCGGGAATATATAGCCCCATGTGAAATGCATGTTGTTTGGAAAAAAAGGTTATAATGGCCTCTGATATCTACATGCAAAATAGGAAGTCTTATGTTTCTCACCTCAGTTAGTAAGAAAGTTTCTTTTGCTTAGCTGTCATCGAGAATGTTTAGTCCATTATTGTCCATGGGAAAATTCCATTAATAAAAACTTGGTGGAGTGAGAAGTGGCTCAACTTCTAGGAATAAATCTTAAAGATGTTCAGAGGCTCAGAAAATCTCCACTTTTTGGTCCTTACTAATAAAGTAATACATGTTCTGGATAAAAATAATCATCATTTGGATACATTTTGACAAAAAAAAAGAAGATGAATGCTGTCTTGAGACAGAAATTTGTATTAATTATACTTCACTAATGTCAGTAGAAGACTTCAGATATTTTCTGTGATGCTGTTGATCAAATACTGGTTAGAATGATTGGAGACATGCATTTTCTCTCCAGACACCACCTTTAAATAGGATATCGATAAGTCTTCTAGGAGTTAGATATAAAAAAGTTTGCAGCTAGGAGCAGCTTTATCTCTGGATCCACTACTGCCTGTGTGCACAACACGAGCAGCAAAATAAAGTTCAGCCTTTGTGAACACCGTGTCTCTTTTCAAGAGCATGAGCATACCCTGGCAGAAAAGAGTACGGACACTGTGTCTTTGTCTGTCAGACAGACTGTGTCCACCCGGGGAGATAAGTCAGAGTGCTGGAAATCATTCCTGGCTTCCAGCCACAAAAATTACTGTCAGGGGTTAGTAAGCAAAACCCCTTTTCTGAACACATTGAGTCAAAAAAGTCACATCAGACCCAGTAAGCATCTCTGCTCTTCTGCTCTGGTATGTTCCCCCTGCCACATTGCAGAGGGAAGATTTCTGACGGGAAGAAACAGAAGAATGAGATAGATAAAGCCCTCTCTGTCTCTAGGGGTTACCAGTGCACCTTATCTGGCAGATGGTAATAGAACAGAAAGAAATAAGGTTAAAAAACAATGCTGCATAAATTCCTTTATCTAATGTGGACAGTATCATAGCCCAGCAGTACCACCTGATACCCAGATCTGCATTGAAACTTCCCAGTCATTCCCTACGAGCACCTCTACAGAGGGTAAAGTTTTTTCTGATACTGTGAGACACAGCAACATGGCCCTTCCAAGGAAGTTGACTTGGCTTATAGGCTTCAGAAAAATAATCTGGAATAAGTGGTATCTTCCTTATATGAGTATTCTGAGTTTTTGAAAACAACGTAATTTGTATGCTAATAAGATTTCCATTATTGCAATGATTGCTTTCTTGTCCATTAATTACATATGCTTTGATCAATTGGCATTAGTGCTGTGCATAAAATAGCTTTACAAATACATAATAAATGGGTTCACAATATTAGTATTTTTAAAGATAGTTATTGCTGCAAATTAAGAGATTCCTTTTCCAGCTTAGAATATGAAGATAAATATGATCTAATTTGAGAAGCAATTGTTAGCTGTTTTGCAATTCTTAATTCCTTTTATGAGTGATAGAAAGAGAGTAGAATCTCTTTTAAGTGCTATATCCTCATTCTAGCTGGGATTCAACGTTGTCATATCACTGCAATATAGTGAAAAACAGCATAAATATTCATTGAATGCCAGTGGCAGAGAAGGAAATACTTTCTTATTCTAATACCACTTTCATTTGAGATAGATTAAATAAAAGGCTTCTCATTAGTTATTTTGGGACATTTAATACTCTGTAGGCATGCCATACACTTGGCCAATTAGCATAGATGATTGATGACAAGAATTAAAAAACAGAAGTAACTGATTTTTAAGGGCAGCTGTGAATACAGGGTTTGCTGCTGTTGTACAGAGCAGTGCCCTTTGTCAGAGTATTAAAAAGAAATTTAGTCCCATTGCATTCAATGTTAGTGCGTTGACCAAGATAAGGAAAAGGTTATGATACTGGAGATAGCCAGAGAAAATAATGGAATCTGTCATTTGTCTTCCTTCAGGCTATTTAGATATTATTGCTGTCTCTCCAAGAAGCCAAGCATCTGATGCTGGAATGCTTTAATTACAGAGGTGTCAGCGTGAGCTTCAACTCGCGGTGCTTATTTGGAACTTGTACTGTTGGATCTTTGGTAGGAAAATGAAGAGTACTGCATCGTTAAGCAATGGTTTCTTTGTTTTCCAGTGAGATCTCTTCCAAGTTTAACGCTTCCTAGCAAACCCTCCTTGAAGGTCTGATCTCCTGAACAGGGCTGAAAAAAGCAGCCAAACTGATAAGAAGGCTTTTGAGTATGAGGCAACCTTCTCTTTCACTGGGAATAGAACAACAGGGAAAGCAAGGTCTGGGCCTCTGAGCCTGCCTTGAAAAATCTAAGCTTAAAAGCAGTTCAGAAGCCCTGCAGAACAGTTTTAGGACTTCCTTCAGCACAAGCTGAGGTGCCGCCAACAGTATTCCCGGTGGATTTACACTGGCATCAGCTTGCTCAGTTGCTAGAGCACTGCTGGAGCTCCAACAGCAGTTCAGCCCAGCTCAGTATGATTCAGGGTTGTGGGGCTGGGGTACTGCTCTTGAGAGGGAAATGAAAGCTCACCTTGTATTGAAATGAGTCCAGTCCTTTCTGAATATAAATTAGAGGAATTAGTGTATGTTTGTGTACATTATTGTCTAAAGAGTACAGTTATGAGTTAGTAAAGATTATCTGCTCTTCTGGGCAGTATTATGCCACCCTCAGCCTTTTGATAGACATACACTTTTTTTTTTCAAAATTTAAATATCAGTACTTTCAATATTGAGAAAATTGTTTTTACAGTTTCAAAAGAAAACATTTTAGATTTTCCTTTTAAATAAAATATTTTTAAAGTCTGAAAACTGATTTTAGCCCTTTTTCCAAGGGAAAAATGTATGCGAGTTTTTTCTTATTTTCCAGCATTCTTTGTATGTCTTTTAAAATTTATTCTTTTTTCCTTTTCATTGCAACTAAGTAGGAGATATACAGATTTCAAATTCTTTTATGTGTTAAATACATGAATTGTGTTATTCTGCCAAATTACCAGAGGGCATCAATCTGTCTACTTTAGGCATACCAGAAGCATTTAAAGAGAGCATAGGAGTCTGAGGTTCAGAGACCAGCAGCCCAGAATGGTTCCTCTCCAGTCTCACTTTCAGGACACTGAAAATCAATCCCTGCCTCCATTCTGGAACATGAAGTTCCAATACACTTTGTGCATGAGATAGCCAGTTCAGACTAGCCAGGTAAAAATCTTCCTCCTATATAACACCAGCTGTTGTGGTGAAAAGATAACTCTGCTGTTTTTTATTCCTCTCCCTGTTGCAGCTCTGAGAATACCCAGTCTGCTGAGTGGAGAACTGCTTGTTCTCTGCACAAATATAATTTAAAAAAAGAACAGGGGAATCTCCTTCAAATAATACTGTGAGCATAAAAGTAAGCGTAATAAGAGGAACCTGAAAGCAAGAGGAAAGCTTAAAATGATAAGCAGATTCAGGTTTAGAAGCAGTCTTCTGATGGAAATAATGGAAGTAAAAAGCCTCCCATACTGAGTTTTATAACTCTAGGAGCTTAGATATGACTATAGCCCCATGAAATGCATTGATGGGTAGTAATGCCCTAATTCCCTTCCAGTTCCAAATTTACTGATGCTGATTCTGCCTGCACTCCTCTTGAAGCAAGAACTGAGAGAAGTACCTTTAAAATAAGGGATCTTTTTTCTTTTTAGGGGGTATTTTTGTGGGGGCAGTTCTTTTTGTGTTTGTTTGGTTTTGGTGATGGTAGAGGATTGTTTGGTTTTGTGCTTGCTTTTCTGGGGGTGGGGGGATTGGTTGGTTGGTTGGTTTTTAGTTTGGTTGTTGTTTTTGGGTGTGGGGGTTTTTTGTTGTTTGTTTGGTTGGTTGGTTGTTTTTTTTTTTTTTTGTCAAGAAGCAGCTTAGTGGTGTCTGAGCTGAAAGGAAATTCGCTAGTCTAAGCTTGGTAGTCTGGGAATCTGCTTGTACTTTTAGACTGACACCAATCTTGCTTTCCTATGTTTTCTTGTTTCCATTTACCTGGGTCCATCTGCATTATTCTGCATGGCATGGTGTAGATAACATCCTGGACGTTGAATCGCTGGAGGGAATGGGTAGGGAGAAGATTTCTAGTCAGTAGCTATTTCATAGCATTAATTGGACTTCAAACACTACACTCAGTTAGAAGAAAACCAGAAAGAGGAATCACTTTTCATTAACTTGCTCTTATACTAATTTCCACAAATTAGCTGGTGTGATTTAAGGGGTAACAAGGAGATATCATCTATTGCCTTGTTTTCCTCTCCATCATCATGTCCATAGGGAATCCTGAAGAGTTTTCAAGTGGTATATTTCATGGAAAAATACACTGTTTATCTATTGAGTGGCTAAGTATGTCTCAAATTTTTAGTATGACATTGATTTTTAATTAATCTTAGGCAGAGAATATATTTAAAACAACAAAGTATTTCACAAGTTTTTAAAAGCATCCATCACAGTGGGAAGGTATTTAAGTATCAGGAAGCCTTAACTTTAGTGGTCTGGGCGTGTAGGAAGAGTGATTCCAAAGTAGCACCATTACTCTAAGCATTGCTTTACAGAGTGTGAAGAGAGCTACACCTTCGAGATGTGTGCCCTGTGCCAGCTGCTGTGTTGTGTAGGCTCTAATGGTGAATGGCACTGATCTCTCAGAAACCAAACCGAGCCTCTTCAGCATCTTTGGATCTGTGTTTTACAAAGAACCTCCCATCTTTCCTCACCAAAACTGCTACACGCGTATAAACAGAGAATCTTTAAAGTATCAAAACTATGCCGGTTATATCTTAGTGACTCTCTGCAGAGTGTTGGCACAGGTTAGGATAGCCTGAAGGATTAAAATGGACAGTGAAAAGGGCTGAATTTGATTTTATTAAGAATATGCTGGTTAGATCTCCTTCATGCCACTGCCAAGCCTGTTCAAGTCTCTGTGCTCAGCAATGCTAATGCTCTTCTCTGCAGATTTCAGTCAGAATTTGATGCTGATGAAAGCATCACCTGGAGGGATGCAGTGCTGAAGAAAGGGAAGAGGATGAAGCTTCTACTTCATTATCATCAAACATAGCTGTCTTCAGTAGTCCTTTCTGCTAGCAATATAGACAAAATCTGAAATTTTAAAGAAAAGTAAATCTGAGAGTCCTAGGATTGGAAATAGCTTAGGCTAGGCTTTTTTAGCTTTACAGAAATAGATATCTTAAATGTCATAGCAATTCTGGCAATTCTCAAGTAAAGCCAAAACCACAACTGGGCTAAATTAAAAGGTTGTTAGAGGCTTGCTGTAAATTTAGATGAACAAAAATTATTGTTTCATCCTGAAATGACAAATGGGCCCATTTCAGTGATGGTTATTGGGAAATGTATTAGAAAGTCAATGTCCTGGACAGTCTGTTCCCATGCGCCTTGAACGGCCTTAGTTGATTTGCCAAAGAAAAGTTTTAAATACTCTAATCACTAGAAACATTCTATGAATATTGAATTAAACAGAGTTCCTGTGTAAGAGCTTGTACTGCTTAAAAAGAGGGAAAATCAGTGTTAGTGTTCTAGACCTGGATGGCTGCTTGCTACAAAAAAACCCACCTTTTAGCTTACTCAAAGTCTTCCCTGGTCAGCTTCAGTTTACCCTTCTGCCTGCAGGGGAATTTTCAGATGTAAAGTAGCTGTGTAACGCTGGGAATGAGTCTGCTATCACAGTCAAAGTCTTTTCTCTACCCAATAGCGAGAATCATCCTCCACTGGCAGGTATACATACTTAGATTTGTTAAGCTGTCTGATCTTTGTAATTTCTTTTAATTTATCTTTCCTGTTAAGGTTTTGAATTAAAGTTGCTCACTTAGAAAGGTAGTAGTCTGAGGATACTGTGCTCAGCACTTGCACGTGGGGAATGCCAGTGTGTTCTACATTGGATATGAAGACTTTGCTAGTAACAGAGGCTGTCTGCTCTCTTACTAACAACAGAGACTGCCTGCTCTTTAGAAAGAACAGAGTAAACAAAGTCATCTCCTATGTCCAGCCAGTGTGACAGAGCCCGGGCAGGAGGTGCACGGGGAAGAGGCAGTGGGTCCTGCAGTCACTCGGGTCATCACCAGAACCAATGAAATACAGCCTGTGCAGTTCTGCTCTCTGCTGAGATTAATGTAGTTTAGAGAAAATGGAAGAAATTACTTCAGAACATCATATGAAATTGCACTGTTGAAGAGATGGAACTGCTGCTTAATGTGGTGTCCTTAAAAGGCTTTTTGCCATCTCTTCTGATTCATTCTTACAAAAGCAGTGGAAAAAAAACCCCATGGTAGTGGAAGATAATGTTCTGTTACCCTGTTTCTACAGACACACAGAGTTAGAAACTGAAATCATCAGGGACTCAAGCTCATAAGAACAATCCTGAACATCACCTCAGCAGTTCATATTTACTCTTTTATACACACTAGGAAGGGCTTGAGTCCTACTCCCAGTGCTTCAGCCTGTTTCCTTTTCTCTTGCCACCTTGAAAGACAGGTTGTTTACGCCAATGTTTTTACACACTCCTGGAAGAGATTGAGTCAAGAGAAAGGGAATTACATTTCTCGTGCTTCAGAGACCAACAATACATCAGCAAATTGGCTAAATACCAACAGCCATCGCTGTTATATATTATATATACCACCAGACTTGAAAGCAGTTGTTGCACACTGTTCCAGGGCCTGTCATTTAGGTTCTGAAATACTCAGAAAAAAACTTGCAAAATAGCTTCTCAAGTATGTATGTTTCATTTCAATTTCTTTCCTGCCATGCTTTTAAACCCAAGACCACCAATGATGTCCAACATAGAGCGTACCTGATCACTGACAGCTGACTCACAAAGAACTCTGTTACTGGGTGAAAATAATGTGGCCATAAAAAATAAAAGAGCATCTGACTGCTTTGCCTTGTGCTGGCCATAAGCCCAGATGAGTGTGTAAAAGCATATTAGTGAGTAACAAAGCATAAAGATTTCATCTTTCTTCACCTGCAATGGCTAGCAAGTCTGATAGTTTCATGCATGATTTCCTGGCTAGCATCCTTTGCGTCCCCTTTTAGCTGCTTATGAATTGCTGGTACCTTGTCAGGGACATTATTCCCTTAGCCTTGCTTCTGTGTGTAAACGGAGTGCTCAGATGTTCGTAAATGATACCTTTGCTTGCTGTGCTGAAAGAAATGCTATGATTGTGCTGTCTCATTTCAGCATAGCTGTGTAAAATTGTTTAGATGCATCTAAATGCTAATCTAATGGAGCAGCTTAGTCTGGGCTTATGTCATTGTGCTGCCAACAGCACACTTTTATGCAGTGACAACTGATGATAGAGGATGCTGATTAGATTGAGGGAAGAAATTTTAATGAACTAAATTCTTTCTGTTCCCTTTCTGATTCCTTCACTTTCCTGGAAAAAAAAAAAAAAAAAAANAAAAAAAAAAAAAAAAAAAAAAAGAAAAAAAAAAACAGGGTTGAAATTCTCCCTGAAATATGGTAAAGATCAGCTAGCAAAATATTAGTTAGAAATAGAGGCACCTTTCTGCACAGCAAGAGCATCTGTGTTTCAGTTATGCCTTTGTCAGGAAATAAATAAAACTGTAACAAGGGCTTAGAGAGGGGAGATAGGAAAAAAAAAAAAAAAAATTCTCCTCTCCTTGGAAGAAGAGGCTGAATAGACTGGAACTCATTATTTAGAAAGGAGTGTAGTGGCAGCATGATGAAACCATGGTGGTAAGGCTTCCAGTAGTTTGTATTTCCATGTAATCCTAGATTGAGGATGTATGTGAATGATAGGTGCATAAAGATCTTGTACTTAATTTGAAAATGTAGGTGTTGATCTTCAGTTTCCATTTCTTGCAGCCCAGCTGTAGAATGTAACTCATTGCTGTCATAATACTAGGAGATGCACAGTAGCTTTTTCTTTTTTTTAGGAAACTTGGTTTTGGGAAATGGCTTTAATTCAAGATAGTCTAAAGAAATTATTTTATATACCAGGGGTTTTTTCTTTTTGAGAAACTCTATTACTTATTCTGTAGGAATTTAAGGTAGACAAGTGCCAAAGCAGAACACAATGGGCAATGCCACAGACTACTTGAATTAGCTAATGCTAACAAAGATCTTGGCAAACAGGAAACACAAAGCCCATCCTTTTTATTAAAATTGCCGGATATTTTTGCCAGAACAGTTCTTGCCATGGGGGAGGAAAAAAAAGGAACTTATGTATCTCTCTGCTGTATTCTTTATTTCCAAATTGCCTCTGATATGAACCTGTACATCTGCTTTATCCCATACTTCATTCATATGAGAGCAGTTTCTGTAACCTGTTTAAAACACCATTAATATTTCCTGATCTCTGAGCTATCTCTGAGATATAATTTTCCATTTAGCTAACTACCAAAAGTTCACAGAAGTTACATAAGAATATGTGAAGTGTCGCATGAGATCCGTAGACTGGGTCACATCCCAGTCCTCTGTTTCTAAATGAAACAAATACATAAGTAATCCTCACTGAATACAAATTTCAGAAGGTCATTACCTGCTGTGCAAAGGAATAATGTGAAAAACATCACTGATTTTTCTCTTTTAGGCCTGAGTCCTAATAGATGAGTGCCTCCTAGTTCCAATGTTAAGGGATTTGATGAATGCCAATTCTTCATTCTTCTTTTCCATCACTGTCATGATTGCCAGAATTTTTTTTCTCAGCAATTCTCTTCCAACAATTCAACTTCCTTCTTCCACACTGTTCTTTCCTAAAACCAATTTTTTGTGTTTGGGAAACTAACTTGTTTGTGGGTATGTTTTTGAAGCATAACACAGCATGCTTGCTATGGCGCAGTTGGATACTCAATGTATGGAAGTAAGCCTGTTCATTTTTTTCCTGCTATTTTATGCCTGCTCTGTCATAGCTAGAACAAAAGTTTCTGTTTAGATGAGAATGGCAGTATTGCTTAATTTAGAAAATGTTAGCCAAGACCAGGCTTTTAGCTAAGCTTCACCCTGATCTTTGAGCTGCTCCACTGCTCTCCAGACAACAATGTTCAGTTACTCTTGGAAAATGTCATAAGGGAGATAACAGGCAGAGAAAAGATATCCCAATGGATTGTAAACTATTTCGGATTTTAGTCTTTAATCTTGAAAATTTTGAAGGAAACACCTTTCCTGAAAATTGTCTCAAAGCCTGAAAAGCAGCAGTCGCTGAGTCTGCTTTCATCAAATGTTCTAGAAACATTTTATCCACAGCAGTCTAAAGATATAAAATCATGTACTGGGGAGCATTGTTGATTTGATGGAGCATTTTAATTTTCATCACCCTCTGCCTTCTGCTCTCATCTCATTTATCTGAAGATGATGGTTACCTCTTTATCCCACAGGGCTTACACTTCACTGCTGTCTCCCTGGTATCCTCTCTTGCACTCTGCTTACATCTCCGGTGCTTAGCTCTTTGTCTGCAGCTGAATGAATGATGTAACTAGGTTGGAACCAGGAGAGTTGTGCACAAGCTGCCCTCAGCTGGAAGCCTGCTGTTTTGTTTCAGAAGTGAGGTTATACTTGCAGAGCTAAAAGTCTGTTAGGTAGAATAAATGATACTCCCTTTCTCTATAAACACCACTGTCTTGGACATGAAGTTTGACATGTGGAAGAGGCTATGAATTCCAGCTTGTAGTTGTTCACTTTCCACAGGTTGCAGAATCAAGGGCCAGAGTCCCAGCTTGCTGCTTTGTGCATGTCAGAGAAGGTGTGTCAGTAGCTAAGAATGAGTAAATTGAGTGCAACATATGAGTAGGAGGCTGTGTGGATTGCATGAAAACATAGAAAGTCTTCTGAAAGGATCTGGGGCTAACAGAGAGTGTCTTTCTCCCTTCCTCCTACCTCCTTCTGCCAGTACCTGCATCCTTCCAGGGCTCCTTTGTGCTGGCTCTGGTTCAGCAATTCAGAAATAACATACCACCCACTTTCCAAAGCAATAAAAACAAACAAACAAACAAACAAACAACCAAACAAACAAACAACAAAACCCCCACAAGATTTAAAAAAACCCAACCAAACAAAAAACTCGCCACTGAGTGCATTTTGCTGGTTTAGTAGGCCACTACAGCTCACACAGAGGTCTGTTGAATGCTAAGCTACCACCAGGTAGATGTAGAGCTGTACAGCTAGGAGCAATGTGAGAGACCAGCAAGCTGCCCTCTGGGTGATAGCAGACCCTTAGGTTTCCTATCCTGGGATGCTTCACCCTCCTTGGCTTGTACTTTTATTGGACATAGTCCAATAAGAAAACTACAATTTCAGAAGTATGCCTTGATTTCAGCAGATGTCACAGAACTTAAACAATATATTTTATATATTTATTTTATATATTATATAAATGTATAAAGAATATATAAAATTATGCAAAACTTTATTTCAGTTGTCATAGTTACTTACTGCCTTTCAGGTGTTTCTGCATGCATTTATTTAGATTGTTACCTTGATATCAAATATCTCACTCAAATACCCCAAAAGTGAATGAGTTAATTTAATTTTGGGAAAATACTGATGGTCACTTTTGGAGCAAGTTTGACTCTGTAGTCTCAGATGTTTCATGGAAAGCCACTGGCTTTAAACACTGTTCTATGAGGAGATGACTTGTCTAGAGGGCAGAGTAGCCAAGATTCCTGGGCAGTGAAGTGGAACTGAAGCAGTGTCCTGAAATGTATTGGTCCATCAGAAAACACTCAGGACACAGGAGTCCTGTGGTATTTAACTGTCTTGCATCCAGCTGTGGTATTTCTGTCAACGTTCTCAAGGTCTCTCCTCTGATGAAGGGGTATTTGTGTTGTTACTTTAGCTTGAATGTATATCTATGATATTTTAAACCAGCAATAGGATAACAAGTATAGGCTGAGTATATGATAAACAGTTGAATGAATAGTTGTTCGGTGCCATGTGGTGGAAGACTGCTGAAGGATGAAGTAAACATGGTTTAAAGCAGGTCTAAATTTCTCTTAGGGATAGCACTGAAAATCATGAAGTAAATGCTATGCACTTATTTCTCTGTTTACTAAATTTGAGGTACTTGGCAGAAGAAAATGCGCAGTAAATTAAATTGTGGTCAAAGTGCAGACCTGGCCCTGACTGGGAGAGTAGTTCAGAAACTTATGAACTCTGGTTTGATTGAGAAGATGAAGAAAACGATGATATGAAGGAAAAAATGTGCTGACTGTGGATTTCAGTGTATGAAGAATGAAAGAATTGTAACTTTGGCATAGGCCTCTGTTCGGAGCTGAATAATAATACTGTCAAAGATAATACAAACAAAATTGTAATAACTGCTAGTGCTCAAAAAGAGCTAAATGACATGTTCATAATATAGCAAAGATACCTATTTTTTAACCACCAGGAAAAAAATATTGAGGCATCATATACAGCTTCTTCCAAGTAGAGAAAAATGACTGCTGTAAAGACAGGGGAAGTCTCATGTGTCTGAAATAAACTTAATGTTGGCTATTAATTTGTAAGTGGGAATGGACAATGTGGACTTCTTATTCCAACCACAAATAGAGGACTAATGACTTAAGATAAAAGGGAAAGACTCTACATCCAAGGACCATAGAAAATGTCTTTTTCTTCAGGGGATGAAACGGTTACTCTATATAACAAAGTACACAAATCAGTATTAGGTTTGTAAAACAGAGCACAAAAAAGATGATGGTACTTAGAAGAAATAGGGAGATGATGTCCTTGTATGTGGTAAGTGTGAGATTGATGCTGTTGAAATGTATGATCCAGTCTGGTTTTCATCATTTGTAAAGGGCATTCAAGCACTGTAGCTTTTTGAGGGAAGGAAAAAAAAAAAAAAAAAAAGAAAAAAAAAAGACAATTACAAGGGAAGCAGGTCAGAGATGTATCAAGAAGCAAACAAACACCAACAAACACAAACAAACAAAACCCTACAACATACACTTCTATATTTCTGTTGTTCAAGTCATCTAAGTTGTAATGTGAGACTAGAATTGCTTATACTTATGGGTGGTAGCACATTTAGGAAAACGAAATAAAGTACACCTGTGTAAGGTTGTATGATGAATTATGCAGCTGCAATGAATCCCAAATATAGCAATGTATTTGGGCCAAAAAGAGTTAAATTCTATGTGCCGTGGTGGCTGTACACACCAGCAGCAATATCCAGGGGGCCAGACTGTGCCAGACAGCTCGTTCAGCTCCTCCTCCGCCCTCTGTTCACATCTCTGTCTGTTGGACTCCAAGCCACAAACTTTGTTTCCTTCCCATCAACTTTTCAAGGGTCATGGCTTGTGTGAAGATGCCTATCCACAGCTCAAAGTTGGGCAGATCAGCTGAGCAGATTGGTATTTATTCTGGCATTCATTTTTACAACTAGTAAAGAAAGAAGAAATGTAGATGGTAGACTGAAGAAAATTAAATAGACACCAAGACACCACGGTGGTTTCTGTTGGGCTCCATTGGGATGACCTGTGTGTAATGGAAGAGGAAAGCTTTGCTAATTAACTATTTAATATATTATAAAATGTGGAGTTTTTTCTAAGTGCAAGTTTTTCACTTGTGCAGTTGATTTAAATGCTTGTTCAGGACCGAGATCTTATTTTACAGCACTTGAAATAAAATATTTACTTGATCAAGAACTATTTTTTGAATATCATGATCATGTTGTGAAGAAATGATGATTAACATCACTTCCATTATTTTCTTTAATTCTATCCAATCAATGGTCCTTTTGCTAATCAATATCTAAATAGGCCCATATAACGTCACCAAAACGGAATGGAAGGTAAAAGAGGATTTTGTGTGTTGCTATATTCACATAGATTTCATAAGAGCTAGGTTTGATCTAGTGGGTCACACCATGAACTTCAGTTTGTACTGGCACATATGCTGGAGTGTGTGGTGAGGTAAAAAGAAAGGACAAAATAGTGCTAAGACTGGCTTTTGGAATGTCGCATCTTAATGTGTGTGTTAGTAATATCTATTATTCAAACATCTGCCACTTTAAATAAAGAAAAGCACTTTTAGTAATTTATGAATCTCAAGTGTAAAGACAACTCTCCAGCTACATCTTATGGTGTGTTATCTCAGTAGCAAAGAAATGGCTTGATGTGAGCTGCAGAAGTCACATCTCATGCCATAAACTCACTTCTCATGCCATAAACCAGCACATAATTCAGACAGATTTCTGAAACACTGATTGACTTATTTCTTACTAGCATTGCTGTAGTTTATATAATTAAACATTTTATTGTCTATTTATATCACTTCTTTTGCTTCAAACATAATTCTCTTATTTTTTATAAAATGCCAGGAGATTGGAGCTTTTGATTCTTAAAGTTTAGCACAATGTGGCTCTTACAGTTGTTTAAGGTTTCTGCTATTTATCAAAGGGAAATGGTGTTTTGTGGCTTGCAGAATATGGCAGGGGAGGTGAGTGTGCTGTACTACAAAATGGTTGTACTGTTTTCCTGCAGGGACATGACTTCAGTATTTCAGAGGGCTTTGGTGCATCCCTTCAGTGACCAGAAAGGGTTATCCAAAAAGAGACAGGCTGGCTGCTGCGCGTACATGTCTCCTCGCCGCCGATCGGTGCTTCGGTACCCGAGGCGCGGCAGCTGGCACAGAGAAATGTATTGTAGCCTCATAGGTTTACCATTTGATTTCTCTTACTCTGATGTCTGCCAAAACAAAGATTTATGGAGATAGTATTAATAAGCCAAAGCAGGGATGAAGTGGAACAGCAATCTATCTTGACAGCACTCAGCTCTCCACTACAGGTTCAAAATATTAAAAATGCTTACCATAAATGAATGAAACCCTCCTCTTTCATACTTGATTGTGAAATAGCTGAAGTAAGGAGGAAATTTAACAAGATCTTTCCTTAATTTAATCCAGAAAGGTGGAATAAAAGATGGGAGTAATTTCCTGGGGATATGTGAGGAGGTTTCAGCATTACAGGACCATTATATTGAGAAATAACAGTGTACAGCACCACAAATGGTAGTACTGACTTAAAGGCATTACAATGAAAGTGAATACTGGGACACACATGTTGGTATAGCACAAAACCAAGCCATAGAGGCTACTGGTATCCAAAAAACTAGTAGGATAAGTATATAGGATAAGATAAATAGCTTCTAGAGCCGTGTGGACAAGTATATGATGGATGAATGAAGTGGAAAACTATTTTCTTGTGTGATCTTTGAAAATCTTTATGTATCCATTGTGAAAATCAGTTGTTTGCATATCTCTCATCATCTGAATTTCAGATGGCTTTATTATGCTGCCATTTCCTTGAAATGAAAAATGAGTGGTAACACTGGCCAACTTTCCAAGGCCATTTGAAATCTGTAGAAGGCAACTTTAAGGGGATGTTCTTGAGTTATTTTGAATCTGTTTGAATCTGCTATCTTCAGAGTTTCAACATTGCTTTGGCAATTTTAATGGTCAATGGAATATTAAAATGTTAATAAAACTATATTATGAGAGATTTATAAAACTTTTAAGGTGTTTATTTTATTTTATTTAGGGTGAAGTTGTTTTCAGAAATGGAGAGAGGATGGGAACAATCAAATTTACACAATTTCAAGGTAAGTTGCAAAAAATGTTCATTATATTACATACACAGTTTCAACTTTTGTGCCAGTTGCATTTGTTTCAGGATGTTTTAAATATTTACAATTATTTTGAAAAGGAACTGCTTGGAAGATGCAGAAAGGAACTTATATAAGTTTTTGTTATCTGTTTAAAATGCTGTGTTCTGAACCTTGAGTGCTGTGAGGTATTTCCAAGATTTTTTCTTGATGACAGTCCCCATATTTATAGAAACTGCTGATCTATAGCAACCTGTAGCTGTTTAAAAAACCCCACTGGTCAGCTAAGTATCTACTTCTTAATACAATTGTTTCTTAAAAACTAATCTGGAATTGAATTTAGAGAGGATATTTGTTGTGAAGATATTTCAAGTTAGTTTTTGTGCTCTCTGAAGACTCATTTTTGACATTCTGCAACTGCTTGCTAAAAGTTGCTTCAGGAGTCAGTCCCTCAGCGTGCAGAGGCCACAAGCTGCTGACCCCCATCCCTTGGAGGCAACATGCTCCACGGTGCAGCTCGCCAAGCCTGCTGCATCCTCTCAGCCTGAGCTGCTCCTGCAGGGAATGGTCTCAGCGGCAGAGACTGCAAATGAAGCCGCGGGGATTTGTCAGGGGCCATTTGCAGCCAGGATGGGGCACTTGCTGGGAGAGGTTTCTGCAGAAATGGTTGTGGTTGTTTCTGCAGTTTATAGAATGCAATTCATGTGGTTTTTCCCTAGGCTGAGGCTGAGATAAAACAGGAGATGATTGCATTCGGATGGTCTCGTGAGGGTAGTCGTAAGCTGGCAAATTCTTTTCATACAATGAATGAGAGAGAAGCTTGCTCTCCCTTTGTTTCCAGGAGGGCGCTTTAAACATAATCCTGCTGACCAAGTTACAAAGGCTCGTTCTTTAAACAGAAATTGTCTGCTCTATGGACATTATTATTAATGAACAGCAATGCACTAGAGGGGTTCTGTTGTTACTCATTCTGAATTACTGAGGCAATCTTCGGAATTGCTCTTGCCTTCACAACTGTAAGTGATGCTATTAACTCACGTTCCCGGAAGCATTTTGGCCCACTGAAACTTTGCAGACATCGTCTCGTGGTAATGTAATTTAGGAATTCTTGCTCAACACTAATGATAAATATTGATTGCTTCCTCTCCTGCCTCCCTCCTGCCCGCCCCCTTTTTTTTCATAATAGCGGTGTTTTCAGCCACATGAAAGAATCATGAGGAAATTTTTACAGGAGGTGTTTATTCCTCAGAAGTCTGGAGGAGCTCTAATGCATTTTGCCTAAGGTAGCAAACATGTAGCTTCCGGGAACACCTGAGCGAGGAGGAAGTTTGGT
Source organism: Nicator chloris (assembly GCA_013400495.1). Classification (NCBI taxonomy): domain Eukaryota; kingdom Metazoa; phylum Chordata; class Aves; order Passeriformes; family Pycnonotidae; genus Nicator; species Nicator chloris. Next base: position 3,560 of record WAAE01015662.1, on the reverse strand, counting down.
GTGTTCTCTCTGCACATTAAGGATGTGATTTTGGATCATGGGGGGATGCAATATATGTCTTCTGAACTAATCCAGAGGAGCAGTAGAAGTCCAGGATTTTTATACTGATTTTTATCTCCAACCATTCAAACTGAGGTTCTTCATAATATTTTTGGTTCCATATCAGATACTATTTAACATCAATGGTTTCACCATCAGCTGAAATATTCTTAGGTCAGTAAAAAAACAGGAGACAGCTGCCCCTTTAAAATCCCTTGCAATTGCAAAATTACTATTTCAGGAGTGATTCAGGCAGATACTTGGTGTTTTGATCATCAAACAAATGTTTCCAATTAACCTACAGAAAAAAATAGCTCAGGCATCCTATGTAGAAATGGCAGAGAAAGGGTTGGATTTCTACTCATGCAAGCACTAGTTGGTCAACACCCTTAAGGCTTGTCTCAAGTTCTCTTTAGTATCTCACTCATTTTGGAAATAAGGAGAATGTGCAAAAATATATGAGATATTAAACTAAGGAACAGTATATAAAACATAGATGAAAGTTTTCTTTCTTTTAACCACAAATGATAGTCTAAATATTATCAAAGATTTTTCTGTTCTTCTTTTATTGGTGTTGTATTTGTTCAAAGCTTTTATATTCAATACTCGTGGTATAATTGTAGACATTATTAATTTGTCCTTTACTGGTTAGGAAACTTCTTGAAATATTCTCATTAACTTTTAATAATTCTTGGACTATTGGGAAAGTTCCTAGTAATGTAAAGAATTTAATTAAGTCCAGTGCTTAAAATGCTAAATGGGCTTTTCCTTTGCAGTTATAGCTGCTAGGAGTGATCAAGCATGAGGCACATATGCAACTCATTGGTTAAAGGTTTTTGGTTTTTTTTAAGAATGTAATACAGATCATGATGTTTCAAGGAAGAAAGACCACATCAAAGATGTCTTGTAAATTATTTTGTAAGTTTAGTTGTAATTACGAATATATCTTATATTAAAGGTATTAGTACCTTCTTAGGAATAGCCAGTGTTAGTGTTCCATACTTCGAGTCATTTTTTCATCTACACATCTTTATGATTTCTTTAACAATCTGAATGAAAGTTTTCACAGTTGCTCACAGTTGAAATAATTCAATGCAGAAAAATAAAGCAGATAAATAGGTAATGGTTTATCAGAATATGGCCAAAACCTCTTTTCCTCATTTTCTTGGGTAGAAAAATCAGTGGGGCAGTCTCAGCAGCTAAATTTTCTGTTCTTTGCTGGAAATTTTTGTTTTAATGAGACTATCTGCAAACATTTTGGCTATGGAAAAAGCAGACAGGCACATCTGCCAGAGGCAAGGGAAAGCCAGCCTGTGAGGGTTCAAGGGGTAACTGCAGTACGGCTGTCACACTGTGATGAAATTCTGAATAGCTGGTTTAATTTTGGATCTAGATACAGTTTTTCCTAAACTCATTCTAGTCATGCTTCTTTTTCAGCTTCTGTGCAGTCTGTTACTTTTGCAAGTGGTCAAACAGATGGTGGTAGAGATAGCTGTGACCAAACTGCTTGCTGCTTTATAGATCATGAGTACCTCCCAGGAATTATTTAATATGCAACAGGGAATACAAAGCACACGCAATAGCATTTTCTCCCCCTACCTTACTGGTAAATAAAGAGCAGACTGTTGGTTTAGCTGAGTTTAGCTTCAAATATCCAATTGATGTTTGAAGTTGGCATCCTTCCGAATGAATGGCAATTTTTCCATGGGTGTAATTTAAGAACTCTTCTCATAGTTAGACATGTAGCTGAAGTAAATGGTCAAAATCTTTTGTCTAGTGAGAGCTGAAAGAGAGTCCTGACAGCTTTTGTGGGCGTATCAGGGAGTAAGGAGGGCAGTAACAAAGCTGAGATTGTAGATTGCTGTGATACTGGGAGGCTTCAAGAAGAGATCTATACCTGTCCTTCAAAATGTCTCACTTTGGCAGATCCTTTCTTATTAATCTGACTGAAGCCTAGAAGGCACCTTGCTTTCAGTCAGGCTCCTGTTTCTGTCAGGCATTAAAGAAAACCTAAGAGGCATCACTGTTGGAATAGGTTAAAAAGGAAAATCAAAGAATTGTAAACAAATAGAAATGAAATGTGCAAGAAATCGTGCTTTGTGTAGATAGGAACAAAAGTCTGTGGTAGTGCATATTGGAAAAAACTTTAAGGAAGTGGGTGATCACCTGCCGAGTCTTTCTGGGAAGAATTTTAATGTTTCAATTCATTTAGCCAAGTAATGTGGTATGACATTTGTTAGTGTTGGAAGCTGATCTGTGCACCAAGTGAGAGGGAGAGCGTGACTTGTCAAGTATAACACCTTTGGTCTTCTCAGAAAAAGCCTTACTAAACTTCTGCAGTAAAAGCCGCAGATATTCTTCTCTGAGTTTAATCTAAAGAAGTAGACAAACAAATGCCTATTCTACAGTCAAGAGGAAGGTACTCAAGAACCCCAGGTTTCTTTCCTGGATCCTTGGTTCATCTATAACTTGTTCTCCAGAGGCATCAATCCAACCCTATTATTATTTTAAATACAGATCGGCATACTCTTAACCACTGTTGGTTCTTGCTTCCACTAAGGCTCATGTAAATAATGAGACTAACTGCCTTTGAATTTTTTTTTTTAATATTTAACATCTGTCTGATATTTAAGCCAAAGAACCAGTCTGTGGAATTTTTTTCTGTGATAACATTGAAGGAATATAATCCAATGAATAGAAAATACTTAGTAGGAACTCTGAAAACTGAGACATGTATGTGTATATGGAAACTGTGGTGTCAAATATCCAGAATCAGTGGATTCATATTTCACTGCTTCTGCAAAAGAACTTAAAAAGACAAAATAAAATTTCCTTATAAATATTAAGATTTTTAAGATTAAGGAATGCCTTCAAATATCTAGAGATGAATTTAGGAAAACAGTACATAAAGAAATTCAGAATTCTTTTTTTTGAGCAATTTTTAGTAATGATCGATAAATAGTTGCTAGCATCAAGTAATGAATAGTAAACACATAAATTAAACTGTGGACTGTTTATCCTGGGCAGAGGATTCTGAGCTGGATCCTTCTGGAGAAGATCACCATATCATAAAAACCTATAATTTTGCAAGCAAAAAAGGGAATTACTGGAGAAGTTAGAAAGCTTACTTCTGACACATCCTAACTGGAGATCTTCACTGTAATCACATGAATATGTATTTTGTAGACTTTGTGCTGTACCCTATCCAGTCCATCTTTATCTCCATATGAGCAGTGTAATTTTATTGTAACTGTCCATACCTTAGTGATCAGTGGCTTTTCTTAGCTTAGTGATCAATTCACAGAATCATAAAATGGTTTGGGTTGAAAGGGACGTTGAAGATCATCTAGCTACAACCCCTTTGCCATGGGCAGGGACACCTTCGACTAGACCATGACCTATATGAATATAAAAGCATCCACAAAACTGATTTAAAGTCCCATTTCAATATGAAAAGACATACCAAATAGAACTCCAAAAGTGTGTGCCTTAAATCTGAATATTGACATTACTGATTAAGA
>WAAE01015659.1:0-13542 GCA_013400495.1 Nicator chloris | reverse complement strand
ATTAGTCATTAGCAAGAACAAATATGTACAGCCAACTAATAATAAATGTAAGTATCTGCATTTGTATATCATGCTTATATAGACATTATTTATATAAACACTCTTACAGTATGTTCATCTTTGAGTGAAAATGAACAGGGGGAAGATCATAAGTAAGGAAAATCTTGTTCCAAAATCTCCAGATTTCACTGCAAAGATGAATCATTTACGATTTGTAGGAACCCTGGATTATATTGTTCAAGAAGGCACAGTGTCAGAAAGCTGGGGACTTTTACAGATGGGTTGGAATCTGATAAAGAAAAATACAGAAAATGTGAACTTGGTAGTTCTGATACTTCAGATCTCAGCAGCTACAAGAGATTGATCTCTAAAATCCAGATTGCTATCTTGGCATTGGCTCCTGCTATAAATTAGAGATTTTCAAATACTAGCTAGCAAGAGTAGCTTGTATTTCTCACAACTGCTTTACTGATCACTATTTGCTAAAACGTCATAGATGGAAGAGGAAGACTTCCTGATTTTTTTCTTCTACCCTGAAAGAATTAGGAGGGGAAAAAAAGAAGTATTTTTCCCTTTGTGTTTGCTGAGCACTGCCTGATGAATTATCTCAGAGCCATATTTTCTTTTTGCTGCCCAAGGGTGAGGTTTGGAGGGTTTTTATGACTTATTTAAATTTGCATTGCTGTTATCAGTTGAGTTTCTGAGTACTTTTACAACTAAGATAAGCCCCTCCATATCTTCCTCCCGGTCTGCTCCCTGTTAACAATTTCCCTAAAGTAAAAATATGGGGAATTTCAAAGAGGAAGGGGGGAGAAGGGAAAAAATAGTTAGGAAAACTACAGAAGTAGCTGACAATGCACATAGTAAACCTTGAGAGGAGAATTTACCTACAGACCATCACTGCTTGCCATGACTGCATTAAACCAGGACATGATTTAACTAATTCTTGCCAAAACAAGGTATCCACACACCTTTGAAATCCCCCATTCTCTTTAGAAGGGATATTTTGGGTTGTATTAACCTTTCTTGTTGGTAGTGAACATCTCTGTTGTAGGTACAGGGAAAACACCTGAATTCAACACCCTCTCAGCTTTTCCAAATTGAACAGAGATGTTAGAGCAGGGAAAGTAGGAGACAGTGTTTCCTCTGGGGCTTCTCTGCTCCCCTTCTGCACTAAAAATCTAGGGAGACATAAACCAGTTTTGTTTTTTTTTAATCAGAATTGGGCTGGAGCAGGACAATGAAGCAGAAAAGAAGGGATGTGACCCTCATCCCCAACAACCACCACCAGGAACTGCAGCTAGTCACAGAGACATTTATATTTTATGCCAATTTAAGCCTGGCCTCTCATGTATTTTTGCACTCTAACATCTGATTTCCCAGCACATGACATCAGCAAGAAGTGGAATAGATAAGTATCTTCCACCAAAACATAGTTCAGTGACCTAAATTACATATTCAGCAATGGGAATGCTGTGAGTCCTAAATCTGACAACCATCTCTCTGGGATCAAAGGCTGGTTCTGCTACAGCAGCACTTTTGGGATGAGGAGTGATCCCTTCCTGAACTCAGTCTCCCCTCTCTGCTTCCCAAGATCAGCCATAGCAGCATGATGGGAAAGGCAGTGCAGATACAAATAAATCACACAGAATCCATTAATTAACAGGCAAACTTTGGATGTTTTCTTGTGCAAGAGTAATGCAAACATCAGGGCATTATGTTCCTTCTCTCGGTTGGTTGCTTTAGAACTGTAATTAAATCATAAAACACAGTTTTGAATATGTATTAATGTATAAATTCACTCCTGATTCATCTGAACCTATACTGCTCACTTCAAAATGTGCAGCATATTATTACAGTTAATCACTTAATTATTAGCTAGTGTTGGGCTTTTCTCCTTTCAAGTCTGAAGATGTAATGCACTAAAAATAACATTTTCAGTGGACGTGAAAGACAAGCTCCTGGCCTCCACTGACGCCTCTGATATTAAGATANCTGGCCTCTCATGTATTTTTGCACTCTAACATCTGATTTCCCAGCACATGACATCAGCAAGAAGTGGAATAGATAAGTATCTTCCACCAAAACATAGTTCAGTGACCTAAATTACATATTCAGCAATGGGAATGCTGTGAGTCCTAAATCTGACAACCATCTCTCTGGGATCAAAGGCTGGTTCTGCTACAGCAGCACTTTTGGGATGAGGAGTGATCCCTTCCTGAACTCAGTCTCCCCTCTCTGCTTCCCAAGATCAGCCATAGCAGCATGATGGGAAAGGCAGTGCAGATACAAATAAATCACACAGAATCCATTAATTAACAGGCAAACTTTGGATGTTTTCTTGTGCAAGAGTAATGCAAACATCAGGGCATTATGTTCCTTCTCTCGGTTGGTTGCTTTAGAACTGTAATTAAATCATAAAACACAGTTTTGAATATGTATTAATGTATAAATTCACTCCTGATTCATCTGAACCTATACTGCTCACTTCAAAATGTGCAGCATATTATTACAGTTAATCACTTAATTATTAGCTAGTGTTGGGCTTTTCTCCTTTCAAGTCTGAAGATGTAATGCACTAAAAATAACATTTTCAGTGGACGTGAAAGACAAGCTCCTGGCCTCCACTGACGCCTCTGATATTAAGATACTGAATTTATCCAGCAAGATTTTGGAAACATTTAGTGCTATCCCAGCCAAGTCAGTTGGTTTCTCATCTCTGCAACGTCAGAGGTACAGGAGGAGGTTTGGGGTGGTGTTGCCTAATTCCCCCTGCCCTGGTGATGGGCTTGGTGGATGCCTCAGGACAAAAGGCTCCAGACTGACCAAAGGGGGCTTTTCCAGCTCATCTCTGCAGCTTTTGTGCCACCAGGTCCATAAAAGGGACCAAGGAATGTTGGTGACTCCCAGCCTTAAGCCACAGACTGACACCAGCCCATGCTCTACCTGCAGGCTCAGGGCAAAAGCCTTGACAAGGAAACTGGATGGAGCAAATTTGGGTTTATTTTCATTTTAGAGCATATTTGTTTTTTAAGCTCTTTCTGTCTCTTGGTCTCATTGGTTTCATCTTACAGGAAATACCTGGTCAATTGGGAAGTCTCCCATATTTTCATTCAGCCCTGAAGCCCAAATTCTCTCCCCCTCTCCTCATCCAAATCTGTGGTAATTAATTACACAGTTAAAACCTCAACTGCTCTTCCTTTGCTGGAGCCAGGCAGTGATTCCCACTACCCAGTGCTGCTCCTAGACACCACTTCAGTGCCAGCAGCTCCAACCTATTCTTGGCTGGAAATTGCTTTGCCAGGGGAAGCTCTGCAGCATCCCATCCTCCCTGCCAAAGTAATTGGGGCCAGGCNATCCAAATCTGTGGTAATTAATTACACAGTTAAAACCTCAACTGCTCTTCCTTTGCTGGAGCCAGGCAGTGATTCCCACTACCCAGTGCTGCTCCTAGACACCACTTCAGTGCCAGCAGCTCCAACCTATTCTTGGCTGGAAATTGCTTTGCCAGGGGAAGCTCTGCAGCATCCCATCCTCCCTGCCAAAGTAATTGGGGCCAGGCAGGGAGTACCCAGCACTCGGAAAGCTGGGACTGCACATGCCACTGCAAAGAGAAAATAAAGTGTTGCAGCCATTAGTGAGTTGCCATTAATTGTTCTCCTGGCAAATGAAGGAATGAGGAATCTTGGAGGGAAGAATTCCCATCTTCTCCCAGTAATAATTATTTCTGCCAGCCTGACAAGACATCTCGAACCAGGAAATCCACACAGAAGGGAACAAATCCCTGTTTTATTTTGAGTGTTGTTTAGGCTTGGATGGCACACTAAGCATGTGCCGTGGGTTCAGTGGGAACTGCCAGGAATTTTATTCCCTGGCAACTACTTCTCATGCACAGCCCTTCTGACACAGGATAAACAATTGAATAAAGACTCTTCTGCATTATAAAAAGCCCAATGCTCAGCTGTGACAGCCCTCAGATCCCTACAAACTCCCTGTCCAGTTCAGAACAATCTCAAACTGAACAGGACACAGCAAAATAAGCAGAAATTCCTTACATGGCAATTTAACTTTTATAACCAACTACAATTTCCCCCCACCCTCAGTTTAACACAGAAGGATTTGTAACCCTCACTTTAGGGACAAGATAAAGAGCCTTTTTTGGGTTGGGAGAACCCCTCCCTCAAAAATTTGCAATTATTGTGATTTATTGGATGGGAATGGTCCAACTTTTGATAATTTTCTTGGAAGATGCTAATTAACAGATCAGTGCTGTGGCCCCAGCTGACCTTCATGTGAATTTTCCAAGGGCTCTCTCCATCAGCAAAGCACAAAGATCTACACATCACACTTCATCTGTTTTTTGCTCCAACAAACAGGAAACACCAACTGCTAATAAATGCCCATGGAAAAACCCTGTAAAATACTGGGAAAAGGCCTCTCCTCACCTGGATATTTCACGTTAAAAAAATCAAATAGGAGGTGGAACCAATGGGTCAAAAGTGTAAAAATCTCACCTCTGAGCATCTGCTTGAGAAACCCTGGGCCAGGCAGGCAGAGAGATGATGTTTTATTATTTGTGGCCTGCTGTAAGTGGTGTTTCAGGGAGCTGCAGGCCCAAGGAAGGGCATCCAGCACCCGTGTGAAGGACGTGTGTTTACAGCTATATTGAATATTGATCTATGCATACTCCACTGGCAATAAACTTCTTAATATGTACTTGAAAATCCCAACCCATACATCCTTCCCCTGAAGGCTCAAGGGCAGGGGGAGGCCTGATTGCTCTGTAGAAGTGAAATTTCTTCGTGTGTCTGTTGAAGGAGTTAAACAGGGCGTGATACATGATCTGCCCTGAGGAGGGGAAAGCCAAGAGCAATTCTGCAGGTTGGTAAAACCTACAGTAGGAACCATTGTGCATTGCTGAAATTTAAAATGGATGCACAAATGATTTTTCTTAAAATTCATCACTTATTCTGCAAACGTTTTAACAACTACTGCAAGAAAAATATTTTTTTCAAAAAGTCAAAAATCGAGAAGAGAAGAAAAGAAAAAAGAAAAAAGAAAAGAAAAGAAAAGAAAAGAAAAGAAAAGAAAAGAAAAGAAAAGAAAAGAAAAGAAAAGAAAAGAAAAGAAAAGAAAAGAAAAGAAAAGAAAAGAAAAGAAAAGAAAAGAAAAAAAAGAAAAGAAAAGAAAAGAAAAGAAAAGAAAAGAAAAGAAAAGAAAAGAAAAGAAAAGAAAAGAAAAGAAAAGAAAAGAAAAGAAAAGAAAAGAAAAGAAAAGAAAAGAAAAGAAAAGAAAAGAAAAGAAAAGAAAAGAAAAGAAGTGTTTTGACTTGCAAGTGCATGAACAGCCCACCACAGCTTTATGTTGATGCACAGGAAGCCTAAAGCAAATCCAAGAGTGTTTAATACCAGCTCTGCCACTCCAATTCAGAAGTTACTGTATAACCAACTCTTCCTGCCATTCCTTGGCCCTGGGAATCAGCACTAATAAATGTCAAGAACAGGACTGACCAACTTCCATCTCTTAGCAAAGGGCTATGGATGTGGGGCCTCAGGTGTCACTTTGGTGTGATTTTTCATCAAAAATAGTAAATTACGTAAAATCCTGTGCACGTGCCTTTTACTGCAGGGGGTTTTACACCTGAAAAGGTTGAAGATATCAAAGACTTGCAAGTAAATTCAGACATTTGTTTCCATGCTGACAAACTCTAATCACATTTTGCACTCTTATCCAGTAAAAGAAAGAGAAAAAAAGCTTATTTTCTTTCCAGTCCCCACTGCAGCATCCCTTGTAACTTAATAGCAATTGCATACCCACAAAAGCAAAGTATCACACCAGGTATGAGACTAACTAAAAAAAAACCACCCTAATTTATTGAATTGCTTCTTTTTCCATGTGGATCTTCCAGGAAACAACATAGAACACACCAAAATTGCACACACACAGAGCCAATTGCTGACTTGCATCTCAAATTTGACATTACCCTCTTAAAAACCACTTTATCACTAAGTTGTCACAAAATTCATTCACATTGTTTCCAAAAACTACTGTAGAGGTTTTGTCTGGCTGGAGATGAGTCTGCCCCTTTCCTCTCTCCCAAACCAAGCCAGGCTCCTGCACCACAGAGCAGGAGCTGCACAACCTCCCCAAGCCAGATTTAGCATGAGAGGTGCAACCTCCAAGCCAATTTCCAAACTTCTGGTGACTTTTGAACAAGGAATGGAAATAGGGAGAAGCCAACATGAATTCTGACATATCCAGAGTGAATCCTACAGACTGATTAAACATTTTGATTAAACATTTCCTCTGCCATCTCTCCTAAACGCTGCAGCTAAACATTATTGGGAATTTGCTTCATCTTTCTTAATCACTTCCTAGAACACTTCCCCTTGACAAGAGTTGGATCCAAGCTCCAGGAAGAAGGGTTTGGATGCCTTGGTCCATTATTTGTGGTCAGCATCCTACAAGTCATGGAAATAGCACAGGAAGAGGAGCTGGGACATGCCCAGGAACCACAGAGGCCACTATGCTTTGATATCCACGGACATCAACTTTGACAAGGTTAATATTCACAGTCTTTCCCAATTTTTATGCTTTCAGAGTTTTTTTCCTGCCTTTGACACAATTCCCAAATCGACTTGTTGGTGTTTTGGCTCATGGGCAGTGGCACCTGACACAGCCTGGCACAGTCACAGCAAAGATTGAAGTTTTTGAAGCACAACGTCAAAAATACGACTTTAGAGGGAGCAGAATTCATTCCTGGGAGTCACACCCTCCTGCCTTTTCTGAGAAACTGCGACAACAGGAGAAAACAAATGCTGGGAAAAGCATGGAGAAAAACAGGATGCCTAATTCCTGCCTCAAAGCACCGTGTTTAGGTTGAGGTCAGCTCCAATGGCAGAACATGATGATGGAACAAGTTGACCTTCTCTGGCATAGACATGATTTCTCAAGCAAATTAACCTTTTTCTCACCTACAGACAGAACAACAAAAACAAAACAAACAACTCATAAATCAACCAGTAAACCTGTTATTTTGGAAAAGACAGAGTAGTGAAGTAAATTCTTCCAAAATGCCCTTACATCATTCATAGAGACAGAAAAACAATTACAAAGCAAATCAGATCCTTTCTTTAATTGATTGCACTCAAGCTCTTTCCTCAAGTAGAAATGTTGCCAAGAAAAATAAAGTAAAAATCAACACGTATTTCAATTCCANTGCCAAGAAAAATAAAGTAAAAATCAACAAGTATTTCAATTCCAGGCATCAGTGAAAACATGACTGCCTCTCGATTGCTGGATTGCTTTCCAGCAGTTTATACACTACAGGAAAGATTAAAACAGTCCCTGTTAATCCCTTCCAAAAATGAAGCTTCAAAATGTTGCCTTGGATTATTACACAAACATAAGAGACCATTGAAAATGCAACATGGAGAGGGTGCTGTGGGTGTTTGGTTTTTGCTATTTTGGAGTTTAAAACTCCTCTTTTAGCAACAAGAGGAATGGAAGAGTTAGAGGAAAGCGGCAGGTTCAAAAAAAAAACCCAACCAAAACCCCTTTGTCACATCTGTCATCAACCCTGGCCATGCCCTACTGACAGAGCTTCAACAGGAGCTGGAATGGTCCTGTTCCACAGTGGTGACACCTCTGGAACCCAGGTAGATCCATGCTGAATAAACCAAAACCAAATTAAAGCCCTGGGAAGCCTGTTCTTTCCACATTTAGCACTAAAAGCAAGGTCAATCCATGCTGATGAGGAGTGCTGCACTTGTTCAGTTATTTATGATGTATTAATTCAATGTTTTTGCCCTAAGGCTTTAGTTTGGTGACTCCAGGTCCACCTTTCAGCTGTCACTCTCCCAGCGCATCAGTCCAAACACCACTGAAAATATCCTTGAAAAAAATGTCATTCTTGGACCTATACAGTGCTCCTCTGTTCCTGCTGCACATTTTCCTGGGAAAAACCTTCACTCCTTAATGGAAACTCCACCTGTCACAGCACCTGCCCTGTGCTGGAGAGGCACGAAGATGAATTGCCCTGATTTTAGAGCTTATAACATTGCAGTGCCACCACTGTCACCTCCTAGGAGTGCCAGAGCTCAACAATGGGGAGGAAAGAAAATGGACTGAAATCAGGATTCTTCATCATTTGAGATTCTGGGAGTGTGAAAAGTTACAGCAACTTGCATCTTTAATTAATAGTGCTTCTCTGGGAGGGCTGGCATTCCCATCCCTCTGGCTGGGGGGGATAAAGCTCTGGTGCCCAGAAAAGCAGCTCCTGAGTAAAACCAGCTCTTCCCCTCGTGACCCTTTACTGCAAGTCAAAATTCTTATCATGATCTGTCCAGTCTCTACCCATAACTTGCTCAAGAACTTGTTTTCATTTGCTATTCCCTCTTTTTTCCAGGTAGAGCTCCTGGCCCCTTGTCTCACACGAAACCTGTCCAACTCTCTTGGCCTCTGCCTTGAATTTCTTGCTCTTATCTTCCAAATAACACAAGGCAGGCATCTGGACTGAAATCCTATTGACACAAAGTGGCCTAATGCAAAGTGCAGCCAAACCCAGAAATACTTTTACTGCGGCAAGTCCCCAAGTGCAGCTCTCAGGGCACTTTGGCCAAGCTGGGTGTTGAACTGATGACTGAACAAACCCCCAGGCAAAAGCCACCAGGAAGTGCTAATCCTTCTCCTGGAGAAAGTTCATCATGCTGGGGTTGGGTTACAGCCATGGCAGAGAGACCAGATAAATCCTTTTAAATTATATTCCACTAAATGATTATCCATTAAGTGGAAGTGGTATCTTCTGCACTAAAAGCTTTGCTACTCAATAGAACTAATGACAAATTAAAGCTGACCGTGTAAATAAGCAAGATGGGAGCTGATCTGATTTTGCACTTTACTGAAAAAAGTGACAGATTAATCAATTCAAATTCACTACAGAAATATTTATTGTGAGACCCTAGAGTTACAAGTAGAGCTTTCTCCCCCTCCAAACAAACACTTATTTGTGAAGAATACTTTTCCAGTTTGAACAGAAAGCACAGGTTCTGATTGCAAGTCTCCACTTTGAGATTAAATACCAAATAAATAAGAATAGATTTAAGTTGTTTTCATTTAACACAAGAAATATGCCTTCTTATTTTTGTCAGCTGCCTTTCTGGGAAAAAAGGCAGTAGGTGGAAGACAGAAAAAGCAGTGAAGGTAAAGACATGTATTCATGTTGCACTTTATAAAAATTTAACTACACCCAGGTATCTCTTTTACTGTGCTTGAAAGAATTTCTGAAAAGCACTTGGCGTTTCAATTTTATTTTCCAAAATACATGCACTCAATTTATGATAAACAAATGTATGTGATCATTCAATAGAGAGAAAAAAAAGAACATTACACGATAAAAAGCTTAATAACCCATGACATTTATGAGGTCAATTAAAGTCAGTATTAAATGTGTTAATTACATATCATATAAGAACGAGATAAAGATGTGGAAGAACAAGACAAACACACTCAAAGTTTCCATCCTAGATAGAATTTTATATACATTGGGAATTTATGTGGGTATAAAGAAGTGCTTTTAATGGGATTAACCTTCAGGAGTTTCCTGAAAATACTTTTAGAGGTCTAGAAAAGTCCAGGGCTCATCCAGAGTGTTTCAAGACTTCTGCTGATTAACATGAAGACTTTTTGCTTAGCAATCCAAGTTGGTTTTTCTCAAGGAAATTTATGGAAGTATCAGAACTGCAGCACTTGAGACCTATGTCCCAGTTGCTCAAAATCAGGCAGATGCTGAAATGTTCAGCTGAGACCATGTCAAGGGGAAAGATAAATCTGGAGAGGGGGAGAGGATGTGAGCAACACCTGGGGATCTGGGGAAAAATTATTTCTTTACTGTGCAGGGGGTCCCACCACATATTTTTTCCATCATCTGAAGTATGTCTGGAAAGAAGGTGGCTTTTTGTAAGGAATGATTCCTGAGCAAGGCTCCTGCACCAGCAATTATGAGTGGATGCAAGTGTGGGAGAGACTCTGGGCTCAGCCCTCAAGGATTTCACCAGGATTAATGTTCAACCACAAGTTAGAAAACAAGTAGATTAGATTTTAGCAGAGCAAAGTTGGGAGAGTAAGTGCAGGGTGAAATTCAACATGATAAAGCTGGGGAGGGAAAGGACACAGAGGAAATAGAAAGTGTTCAAAGATAAATTAATGTATGCCTGGGGGTTGTGTGTGCCACCTCCCAGTAATTGCACAGGGAATGTTCAAGTTGTTTTTTCTATTTTTTTTTTCTCCTGTAAAGCCAGTGTGAAGGAACATCAAAATGTAAAAGTAATCAACAGTGGAAGAAAAGGCAGACACGAATTATAAAACATCAAATACAGAGCAGGGTTGGAACAATTGCATAATGAAGTTGAGAGCATAAAAAGCGATAAGAAAAGCAAAGGCAGCGAATGAAAAGAAACTTTACAGGGAGGTAAAATAAAATTAGAACAGTTTTCAGGTCCAGGGAGGAAACAAGCAGCTGGAAAAGCAGCCCAGGTATCTGCCAGAGTCAGGACAATGTGTTACCCAAGGAAGTGACAGTGTTAAAAGCCTAAAATATTGCTCTGTGATTTGGAAAGTAACTGAAATTTAAACCATCTCTCAGAAGGTGGCACGGAAGAGATAAATCCCAAAGAGTTTTCCGTCCTTAGGAACCCCCCAGGCAGCCTGAGGAGGGCTCCTGGGCAAACAGCAGAACAAGCTGAGCTGGTCCTGAGGATCAGGGGGCAGGAAAACACAGCCCTTGGACAAGGTCTCCCAACCTGGGTGAGCCCAGGCAGCCACCACCATCCCACAGAGCCCTGCCAGATGCCTGTGCCATGTCCTCTCCCCAGAGAGTCCTAACACAGAACGGGTCCCTGAGAAACAGCCCTCAGGAAGGACACAAGAAATACCATTGACTCTTGAAGAAAGAAGGTGGAGTTTGGCTGCCTTGACAGTTCCCAATCCCAGCTGGAAGGAACAGAGTTTACACTTCACCCTGAAGTCACCAAGTTCCTCCCTCATGGAAGACTTTCCAGTTCCTGGACTAATTCATGTGACCTCCCAGGTCAGGTAGACCTTTCTGTGTCCCAAGGATGTAATAACATCACCACAGATTCTGGCCATATTTTCCTCCTCAGGCCTTCCCAAGGCAGAGCTCTCCACCCCCAGAGCCAGGTGGAGCTTCCCAAGGACACGGGAGAAGTTTGCACCAGTTCTTCCCCCAGATCAGGCAGGGGCACCTCTCTTCTGCAGCCCCACATCAAAGGGCATCTGAGCTGCACCCCAGCCACATTGTGATGAGGGTGTCTTGTGTTTTCTGTTGATAACAGAACGTCCTCTGGCTCAACACTATTTTCAGCACCAGAGCCTGAAGGACATGTTCTGCCTGAATTTAAGATGCTGCTTCCACCTTTCCTTCATGTACTCTATTAAAGTGAAAGTTTGCACTGAAATCCTCACCAGAGGCAGGGACTGAGTCATGGGGACTAAAACACCAATGGCAGATTCAGAAGCCAGCCAGGGACAAATGTTTCACCCAAGCTCCCTCCACAGACCCACCTTTCTGCCCATCTAAAACAAGTATTAGTGGGCTTATGCTCCTCTTGGGTAGTTAAAGCACCATCAGGAGATGGAAAGCAGAAATAGGACAGAAGAGGTAGGTTTTATAGAATCCCAGGATGCTTTAGGTGGGAAGGGAAAGCTTAAAGCTCATCCCATCCCACCCCTGCCATGGGCAGCAACACCTCCCACCATTCCAGGGTGCTCCAAGCCCTGTCCAACCTGGCCTTGGACACTTCCAGGGATCCAGGGGCAGCCACAGCTCCTCTGTGTTCACTGTGCCTATTTTTTGACTTACTGGGCACTGGTGGTGCTCAGCCTCTCCTGCTTATAGATACAAAATTTTTTTCCTACAGGGCACAAGGGCAGTTTAGTCCTTGAGAGCACATGGGTTTACATTTCATGTGTCAAACACAGCAGCCCCAGATATGATTCAAACACTGCCCAAGGCAGTTCTCTGAATATCCCCATCCCTCCCTCTCTGCAGGCTGTCCAGTGCCAGGCATTGCAGGGAGGGATGCTGAACGAATTCCAGCACTTATTCCCAAGTACAATGTCTGCTCCATAGTTCTGCCACGAGGAATTAGCAGGACACCAAATTAACCAGAATTTGTGTTTATCAAGTTGTCTCTGTTGTACTTTGAGCCTTAACATCTTCTTAAAAATTAGAGAAACACCATTCAGTGTGTTGGGTTTAAAGTATTTCAATGACTAAAGAGAAGCAGGAGGCAGCTGCAGATATTTTGTGCCACATTTATATTTCTTTGAAGCTGTAAATAAACAGCAGCTCTTTCACCTCATATGATTTTCCAAAGGAGAAAAAGAAAAAAAGAAACTACCTGGTCCAAGACTTCTGCATCTCCCTTTCTGCTGCCACTAGAGGGAGAAACTTATTCCTGGTATCCCATGGCTTCTAGGCTGTTTTTTGGAATAGAATCGGAATTATTTCCGTTACGGGGAAGGACGTTTGTCCCTCTGTGATAAGCAGGGATAAGGCAGAGGGAGAGCCTCTAAAATGAAGTGAGATGAACATTTCCTCCCCCCACTCTCAAATAAACTCCAATTACAATCCTCCAACCTTGTGAATTTGAACACTGCTGCAATTGTTCTTCTTTGTTGGAATACAAATCCTTCCACTATGTTTACTCCCGTTGCATCCAGGGCAGAGGAGGCCAAACAGGAAGAAAGGAGGATACTGCGTTCCTATCAATACAGGAACAAAGGATGTTTTCTAGTGGCTTGAACTAATTCTGATTGAAAAACCATAAGATTTTCAATTAGCTGTAAGGAACAGTGGAAATTCATTGTGGGCAGGAAAAGATTCTAAAAGGAGCATTTAAAAAAACTAAAAATCCTACAGTTCTGGATTTAATTTTTTTACAGTTCTGGATTCAATTTTTTTACAGTTCTGGATTCTTGTTCTAATCCAACTTAAAAGAATCATATTGATGAATACTCCCTATGTCACTATATTTTAAACATTTGAACTAATAATGATTGCTTTGGATAAGTGTTTATAGCAGTGGCACAGACATTTCTCTGCTATGGAAGATATTGCAAAGCAGCCTCAAATGTGGATGCAAAAAACATTAGCACCTTCCCTAAGTATGAAATATCTCAGACATGCAGAGTAACCCCCAAAATGTGCTTTTAAACACAGGCTGCTGGTGGCCAACCACGTGCAACCAGACCTGGCTTTGTGACACAGAATCTGATGAACACGGCGGATTTAGAGGGTAAAAAAAGTCATTTTTCCAGACAATGGGGCACTTTGCAGGCTCAGGGCTTGGCCACATCTCTTCTGGGATACTCGTTGTCCTTGTTCTCTCCAAAAAAAGAGCAGAAACACTGGCCCTTAAGATCATCAAGGGTGACTTTGCCAATCTTAGACTTAAACTGCAGGTGCAAGTATCACTGTAGTCCTAGGATAATCACAAAGGATTCCTTCCTGTCCTTTAAAGG
>WAAE01015657.1:0-12045 GCA_013400495.1 Nicator chloris | reverse complement strand
TATATTTTATATATATATAAAATAACATTAAGAATTCAAAGGGTAAAATAATTTTTCAAGCATAATGTAAAATGTCTATTTGTTGAGAGTTTAAATGGAACATAAGTTCTACCTATTATGTGAAATCAAGGTTAACCATGGAAATGATCTATTAGGTGAGTTGTCTGAAACAATTTCAAAATCTTGTGAACAAAGACTTTTAGATTTATGGTATTTAATTCTTAACAAAAAAAAAGGAGGAAATAAATAAATAACACACTATTTTTTGTACTCTCACTTAATTTATAATTACAATTAAATTCATATGCCATTACTTTTACTTGAAGAAGAGGGACTTATCCATGAAAAAGTGTTTTTTTTTTTCTTTTTGTGGCTTGTTTCGTTTTGTTTTTAATGTGTCAGATCAGTATGGCTGTATGTTTGCTGTTGCTACTGTCAGATGAAGAGAACAAAATGAAAAAAGTAGTATGACTCCATGTATGAACACAAGTATGGATTTACGACAGTGCTTTAAGTGCTTTCTTATTTGAGGAGGTACTTACACAAATGTCTTTTCATGCTTATCTCCTTTGTCACCATGTACTATATGCTTGCTCTCATACATAATGTAATGATAGGGCATTATATGCATACTCAGAGTTTAGTATGTTGTCATAAAAAACATCTGAAAAGAGGAAAATGACAATTCTATTTGTGTATTATTACAGCAATTTGAAAATTTTATTAAATACTCAAGTGCTTCATTTCGCCATTTATTCCTTTGCTTCCAATGTTGCTTAAAGCACTATGTAAGTACAAACAGATAATACTAAAAGCATATCCATCCTATTCTGGGGTTTTGACTAGGATTATTTACTGATGCCTTGCAGAACCGAGATGAAATTAGGATCCCACGTGACCATTTATCTGCGGATGCTGCAAGATGTCTTGCCTCCAGGATTGGTTTCCACATACATGGTTCACCAAAGGTCTAAATCTTATGAATATTTATACATTTTTATATCTTGTTGTTAAGTGGCAGTGCTGTCATGAGGGATGTCAAGTAGTATACTTTAATTTGCCAGTACCAGAAGTTGTGGGAGCAGCAGAAGCTGTGGCTTGGCTGCCTACATACAAAGGGTCCAAGCAAGCCACTTTGGCTGCAAAGAATGAGTGGATACAGTGAAGGACTGCAAACAAGTTAGAAAACTCCAGCTCCTGGAAGTGAGAAAAAAAAAGAAAGATTAAACATGAAACAGAAGAACAGTCCACAAACATATAACAAGGAATGAACCACCATTCCAACAGCAATAATTTTAATAGCTTGATGTAATTCTGCTAACGTGGCTTGCAACTCTCCATTATAGGGACTTCGATATTAAAAATGGAACATTCTGTAAATAATTGCCTGGAGGCTGAGATGGACAAATTTCTGGATTAAGTGCCTCCATAGAAATATGAGATCCTACTAGCCAAAGGGGAAAGAAAGTGACACTACATAATTTTTATTTTGACCCAGGTTAATGCAAACCTGACACATTTGCAGGTTAATTTAGATAGAAACTTTATGGCTGTGCTATAACAGTCTGCACGTCTCTGGACTACCACTATTTAAACAATGTACCCGCAAAAATAAATAATGTTGAGTTCCACATCTATTACATTTGTTCATCATGTCTTCTCACACTATTAATCAGCTATTAAATCACACTATTAAACACCTATTTTCTTACCTGCTTCTTTAATATGTATTAAAAAAGAGAGGACATATTTCCAAACTGTGCTACTATCACCCAGTGGTAATTTGGATGTGTTATTGGGCCAAAAAAGGAACATACTCCGTGTTTTAAATTTTTTAGAAATATTATACAAATTCCTTATTTTTCTGCTTTAATTTACATTTCTTTATAGCCCGCTCAGCATGTGATTAGACTAGCTGGGACTTTTTTAGACTCCACTAGACAGGAAATAAATAAAAAGTACATTTTTTTACATATATAAATTTGCTCCTTTAGGTCTAATTGACTATCTGATCAAATTTTTTAGGTTATCTTCAGTATGTGTTTTTGAAGCTGGTATTTAATCAATAAATATCTGTTTTATTTGAAAACAATTACTCAGGTGCTTCAATATATATAAGTCTAGGGAAAGTAGTACAGGTTTTACATCTTTCTGCTTTGATTCACTGCCCATACAGATTTTTTCACTGCAATATGAAGCCAATAATTGATATCTGTGGTACAGAGAACAGGCAACTGATTCTCCCTTAATTAAAAACCAAACTGTGTTCATCCATGACAGGTATATTCTACTTGTCTTTCTGTCTAGCACTGATATTTCCAGGCTATGTAGTGCCAGAGTTTTGCTCTTTTGTCTAGGAGAATATTGAATATGTTGTAAATTCAACAAAAATTGCTAAATCTCTCAAAATGACATCAAACTGTGATTTTCTGCCTCTTGAGATTTCCTGGAAGACATTGCTTCACGGAACACATGGAGGCATTCACAAATCCCTCATAGGTGAGGGACAGCAGTGGAAAAGCAGACAGCTGGATGTTCAGAGTGTCCAGATGCACTGAATGGGTGAAGCTTTGTTCAGGTCTCCTACAGCCTCAGCAGATGTCCTTCAGACATGCTCAGAAATAAATTGATAACATCCCATGAGGTTCTTTAAACTCCCCTGATGACCAATTTTCAATAAAGAAGATAAAATTTACGCCAAATTCCACAAACCTGCCAGCTGTGTCTATATAGAAAAATAATCCATTTAGAGAAATTCTCAGTTTTAAACCAGGTGAGAAGGGCAATTTTATCACTATGCCATAGTGGTTTCCTCCCTCAAATTTCAAAATAAAATTTATCATAAATAAGAAAACAATGGACATTCAAAGATGAGGAAACAAAGAATTATCGAAGCCATTTCAGAAAAACAACTATGAGGAACTAAGTTACTTTTCTGTTNATATTTATAAATAAATATATTTATTTACCCTTTTTAGTACTATAAAAAACACCTGAAGCTTAAGGTAAGGGAATAAATATTTAGTGGAACTGTGAAATATTTTAATATCAACTGCATGTATTATCTGCAGAAAGACTACATTTCCCCCTATGTCTCAATGAGATAACCATATTAAAACAAATGTTACAGTTTGAGAATTGTTCAAGTCAATTAGGTAACGCTACAAGCTGAACGTTGTTGCTGTCATAATTACAGCTACTGGACACTGAATTTTCACAGTGCATGAGTATAATTATTACCAAGCGTTATCACAGGTGTTTCTGCAATAGTAACACATCAGGAATATCCACTGCTCAACTGACCATCAAGGGAAATGGGTGAGGCAACAGAACAGCCTCTGAAGGTCCCACTTGTTAACTCTCATCAATAGTAATGACACAACATGGAAATTACCTTGACTGCAAAGAAGAGCACTGAGAAGTCAGCAAGTGCTTGGTTATTATTTGCGATAAGCACTATTCCTATTTCAATGAAGACATGCATTTTTAACTGGAAATTAAAGCAGTGTGAAGTGCAGTAGGCTGACTGGTATGTGGCAAGTACATGCGGGTCTGATTAATGGCTGCAGCTCGGTTCCCAGAAGCCTGATTGATGGGAACAGCATCTATCAGGAACAACGCTTTTCAGGAAGATTAGCCTAATCACAAGAAACCTTAACAAACAGATACAGCTCCATGTAGAGCTGCTGACAGACAGAACATGCCCTCACTTCTGCTGGGAACTTGCCCTTTTAGGTGTCTCCAGGTCGGCACTACTGCCAGCAGGCAGAGGGGAACCCACAGGCCTCTGTGCACGCCCAGCCACCCTGGTTGTTTCTGTCCACAGTTTGTCCTCAGCCATATCTTTGTCTGAATACATTTTCCTCTAGGCAGGGTAGTGTGTATTGCACATATAGTCCAGATAAGTTTCAAGAGAACAAACAGACAAACCCTAAGAAACCTGAAAAAATATGCAGTTAAGCCATTGAAGTTGATACCAGTAGGGAAAGTCACATGCTCTGAATCCTCCAAAAAGCAGAGAAATCCTAATTTAAGCCACAGCTACTTGTCCATGCACAAGTACACAATTTACTATGATTAAAATTTCCAGACTGTTTCCTGTACACCTCTTCTAAGACCCTATTCTCCCAGGAATATCAGTGTATTCTCTGGTCTTCAAACTGTCTTTCTAAGCTACCTCTTGATTAAACTGCTTTCACCCCACATTGCTGTCATTACATCAGACACCTGCAGTTTATTAATCTGAACATTTGCAGTTCCTGTTGAGTATAATGGAAGTGGGCAAAAAGGCATGTGACAAAGATGCAGTCATTGAGAAGCTCAGAAGTCTATTGGAATTCTAGTAGCCTTTCACAAAGGAAATTTGGATTGAGAAGACAGAGAGGGAAGAGAAAACAGAGAGTTTCCTCAAAAGAAAACAAACAAATCGCAGCAATCTCTTATTGCATTGTATTAAACATATGTTATGTAGTATGGTACAACTACAGAAATGATACTTTTACAAAATCCAGCAATTGTATGTTTGGAAGTACTCATGGTATATTTTAAAAAAAGTCTTTTCTTTCATCCCTATATAAACTGCTCATATGAGAAGATACTTGTTCATCAAAAGCGGAGTTACATGGTCTCTCTATATTTGCATAGAATCTGATCTAAAATAGATATTATACAAATAATCCATGTGAAAGACATGGGGAAACTAAAAACTGAACCACACAAACCAACACAAGTCCGAAATCTGAACTCAAAAATCAGTAACTGCAACTGAGCAATCACTCTATAAAAATCTTAAGGGTGTGTACTTATAACCAGTTTAAAGATGATATCTAAATGTGAAGAGCACTGTGATGCTCACAGAAAAGCTCTCAAGGCTAAGAATAAGGATTAATTCAAAATTTCATTTTGGAGAGCAGACTTGAAAGGAGCAGAAATGTCTGTCTGGAAAATGATGCAAGCACCCATCAAGTCACCTTGCACCAGCAGAAAGTGGGTATTCTGTTCACACTAATGTGATCAGTAGTCATTCAGGATATTTAGATTAGATTTCTATAAAAGATAATTTCAAGTAAAAATCAATTGGCATTAATTAATACTAAAGTAATATTAATTAATAATGAGATTAATGAGAATCCGTGAAGTTGTTCTTCCTTTGCTGATACCATATCTGTGCCTTCTTTGGTTTTCCATATTCAAATAGATGAAGACAATTGACTAGACCTTCATCTTGATAAACTTATTTTTGTACCCACTTCAGTTTTCTACTGCTCAGTTTAGGAGTTCAGCTAATCTGTGAACAAAAGCTCACCTGGTGTAGCACAGCAGTGTGGCCTTGCTCAAGTTTTTCTGAGAGAATTGTTATGCTGCAAGTTGGAGGAGGTGAAAGCACAGACTGAATTGTAGCTTTTGAGTCATACATGTTTTACCAAGCACAGAGACCCTCAGTTTCCAGTTTGGTGCAAATTCAAAAATGGAATAAGGTACTGATTTTTTATACACATTACTTACTCCTATGTTTGGAGGCATATGTTTATATCTCGAAACAGGAACACACGAAGATTGAAGGTAGTCTTCTTTTTTGTCAGAAAAGTCTAATACTTAGGTAAAATTGAAGATCACAGCACTCTGAGTTTATTACAGTCCTCAGATTGTGTATCACCTCTGGAAGCTGCAGTGATACTATTGAGGCACTCGTTAAACTACAGCTAAATAAAGAGGTGAACAGATAAGTAACTAGATTGGAAGGTCTAAGTGAATCCCTTTTGGGCCTTACATATGCAGAGAAAGCTTTGCCCTCCTGTGCTTAGTTTTTTTTAACCCCAGCCAAACAGCTCAGTAAGAACAAATACATTGGCTCCACATTCTGTCAAGCTGACAGCTCTATTTTGTAGCTCTCACTCGTAAAAATTTTGTCTCACTGAGCAAACTTGTGCAATGTCTCCTGCTGAGTGACAGCTGGGAAATAACCTACAGATTGGAATGTCTAAGGGGGTATCAGTGATTAATGTTGCCCTTAAGTGGTTTCCTTGTCAGAAACCACTTAGACCTTGCTATTGATACCTTTTAAGTTAGGTGTTTGCTTTAAGGCACCTGCTATAGAGCCGCTGGTGCGACCTATGGTAATTATTGTTCAGATTTTTAGACTGGAACTGCTTAAATTCATGAGGAAACACTTCTTTTATTCTACTTTGTATATCTTTGTAATAATGTGATTTAACTTAGAGAGAAGCCAAACAAAAGCATGAGTACAAGGTCTCAACAGAAATAAAAGACAGTATTTGAAATGTTTAAATACTTAAAATTATTTTAAAGCTGAAAAGAACTATACTGGGAAATAAGTTAAACTGTAACTAAAGCCATAGCACATGCTGAATGTCTCAAAGCATGCCATTTTGAATTTTTTAAGTCAGGCATAAAGCACACTATAAAAAATTTTGATGATATTATAAAAATATCAGCTATTCAGTGTCAGTGAAGGACTTTCTTTCACATAGGAATATAAACTCTGGTGGAAAGTGTTTTTCTCAAAAACAAACAAACAAACAAATCTAGCTGATGAATGTATGTGGTACCAGACTTTATCCCAAAAGGTATTTTTTCCTATATTTTTCTAACATTAACAGTGATATCTCTGTATATTCCACCAGAACACAGAGGAGATGCTGGACAATTATGAAGATAGTATGGCTAAAATTTAAAATGTTGATGCATACCTATTTTTTTCCCAAGCAAAGTATATCTACAAGTCGGAACATATTTCTTGAATAATAACAAATTTATCTAAGTTTGGATCAAAAGTCAATAGCTGAGCATTTTGACATTCTTGATTCTACAGATCATGAATAAGGGTTCTAAAGGTAAAGGGTATTATCACAGGTTCAACATGCCATAACCACACACATCTGGGAAAGCATGAGATACACAAAGTGTTCTGCATTATAAATAAAGGAAGACAGGAAGAATTTGGATTTTGATAATTCATATTTTTCTGTGAAGCTGTTATATAGAATCACAGATTCATTTAGGTTGGAAAGGATGTTTATTGAGTCCAGTGGTTAATCCAGCACTGCCAAGTCCACTACTAAACCACGTCCCCAAGTCCACATCTACGTATTTACACCATCCCTCTGGGGATGGTGATGCCAGTGGCACTTCCCTGAGCAGCCTGTTCCAATGATTGACAACCCTCCTGGTGAAGATATTTTTCCTAATATCCAACCTATACCCCCCCTGGAGCAACTTGAGGGCATTTCATCTTGTCTGACTGTTCGTTACATACGAGAACAGGCTGACCCCACCTGGCTACAATCTCCTTTCAGGCAGTTGTAGAGAGCAAGGAGATTCCTCCTGAGCCTTCTTTTCTAAAGCTAGACAATCCCAGCTCCTTCAGTTGATCCTCATCAGACTTGTGTGTCAGACCCTTCACCAGCTCTGTTGCCCTTTTCTGGACTTGCTCCACCACCTTAATGTCTTTCTTTTAGTGAGTGGCCCAAAACAGAACACAGTATTTGCGGTCTCTGGAAAGTTACCTGCTATGCCCCGTTTCCACACTGCTGCTTGGGAATGAATAAATGAAGAGCCCTAATACATTGGTGCAATAGCTCCTCAAATTTTGGGTTTTATTCTCTGCTAAGTTCTCTTTTCACTACATTCTGATTATTCTCCGTGTATTACAACTCCATAAAAAAGATACAATCATAAAGAAAATGTTACAGCAGTGGGTCTCCAGGCCAGCTGCAAAACAGGGCTGCATTTAACAGGTGATGATAGCTGTGGCATGAATATTCATCACAACCTTTAACAGATGTTTTACAAAATTTCCATCCTCTGATTTCAAATGAAGCCTGCATACAGTATTCATGAAATCCGGCATTACAAATATTTCTGAAAATCTGATTAACATTTCCTGATGACTCAACAGTTCCACAAATAGCTATACCGCTAACTCAGGAAAGTAAAGCAAAAAAATAGAGACTAGGCTGTTCCACCTCTCCTTATGATGAATAGTGCTTTAAATCTATGAAACATTTAAAGGATCCAGAAGGAGGTTATCCACAAAATTGTAAGCCGACCAGTGTTGAAAATATATGACCCAAGAACCTTTACATTCATTTTACAGATACATTTATCTACATTTCTTAGACTAAGTAACATACTTAATATGTAAACAAATTGCAACGGATAGAAGTGCTCATTATAAATGCCACAGCACCTTCCAAAGAGAATATGACCTGACATCTTTGCATATAGTTGATAGGCTTTGATCACCAAGAAAAAATTAATTAAAATTAACAATTTTTTATTTCCAAACGGAGTATGTGAAAGTTTAAATTTATAGTAAACCAGGGAACATGATGGCATATTAATATGCATGGTAGCAAGTTTGTATAATGCTCTGGCTTCATAATGTATAAGGTAGAATTTCTACCTTACTAAAAGTTCCTCAGAATTTTCTAGAACCCAATTTGAGTGGAAATAACAATGGTACAACGATACAATGGTACAATTGGCACTGAAGGCACTAGGATACCTTTAAGGCTTATGTATGTCCAACACACTTATGTATCTCTAAGTGATTTATATGACAGATATAATTTAAAACATGATTTAAAAAAACCCTTTTTTTCCCCAAATCTAGATTTTATTCTTTGGTTTTATTTTTTTAAAAAGGTAACTCAGTATTAAAAATATATTCTAGCTTTACCAGCTAAAAAAAAAAAAAAAAAGAAAAAACCCCACCAACAAACAAACAAACAAAAACAAAAACAGAACCCCTCAAATTCCCCAACAGTGTGCATTCTTGGGCTCCTATGAATTTTTATTAATGCTAAAATCATGCATTATGTGTTAATATGACAGCAATAGCAGACAGATAGTAGAAAAATAATAATGACTTTCAATCTTCATCTGTATATAAGAGCAGGATAAAAATTTAACATTACTTCCTTAAGAGAAATCATCCTCATAAAATTAGGTTAACCTGTATTGTCTTATTAAAGCTGAAAAAATTCTGTACTACTAAACATATTCCAGAAGGAAATCAGAAATAAGAAAATATTTATCTCTGAGCTGCAGCAGAACACGAAGGTATCAAAACCATGGTCCCCACATTTTATTGCCATTGGTTTAATGGGAACTCTTACATACCTTTATTTTATTGAGTAAAACACTCAAAATCAGGTAAATAGCTGCTGAGTAAAAAATAATTAACATCAAGCATAAAAAGACATGGAATAAGATGCCTAATGTAGCTACTGACATTTAAACACATAACTATCCCCAAAACAATGCATTTTTTCTTTACATATTATATAATAATCTAAGTATTTAGCACTTACAGACAATTTATTTAACCATTTCCTTTTTGCTCATGGAACCATATTGTTATCACGTTCATTCAGCAATTTTTTCTCTGACATGGTCAGGAAAAACAGTATAAATAAATGTATAAACAGTATAAATAACAGTATAACAGTATAAATGCTTTAAAAGCAAAGCTTAGACATCGACAAGAAAACAGTCTTTAGGTTTACACTAACATTTGGATTCTAGTCAAAAAATAACTTTGACCCAGACTCTAAGGCAGTTCCAACCATCACAGACCTGGGGAGATTCTCACAGACATTGGGATAGTAAATACCCTTATTCTCAAAAGACATAAATTGAAGTAAGTTTAAATCTCTAATGGCTACTGTTTTCATGAATTAACTCTTGAATCAAAAACACAACTGGAAATACAACTTTTCTGATTTTGCATTAGACACAACCACACAAAGCTTCAGTCTTGTTGGGAAATACGTATTTAATCCACACTTCCTTTTTTTTTTCTCTCACAAATAAAAACAGATTTTCAACCTTTGCTGAGTTTTGTTCCCAAGTTGACTTAAGGGTATATTTTCCACCATTTCTTCATGGTACAATTGTAGGGTGAAAAACAGGCTGCTCAAGCCCTTGGATAGCTTTATCACAATGACAAAGAGGAGAGCTGGCAAACATGCCTAAACTCATATACACCATAAGTCCTGTATTTTATTATTTTAAAATCTAACTACACCTTTCAAAAGACTTTTAACTAGGTAAAAGTAATTTTTCCAGTTTTCTTCAATTTCATTGGTTTTCTTTGCATTCTCTGTGCATTAACCTAATATTTCTAAGTAACTTAGTTTACTAGACTTCCTTGATCCCCTAGCTGCTTTGAAAATTGTATAATGCCTTTATACAAACAATGTATTGCTTTTACCTTTGCTTCAATTTGTTTAGTATCTTGGTTCTGGAACAAAAATTTGATTTTGCTCTTCCCATCATCTGAAGAACCTTTGAGCTGGGAAAACTTGTACCTCCAAAGCACAGCCTAAAGGGAACAAAAACAAAACAAAACAAAAACAAACAAAACGAAACATAAAAAATCATACACAATAGTTATCATTGAAAATTGTATTAGAAATAGCTGATCTCCTTCCAAGGACAGTTTTAACACCTCCGTGGTATATAATTAAATAAATGTAGTGTTTTGTGGTCAGATGTTCCTTTAACCATATGAATATATTATACTTTGGCAGGGCTTGAATAACACCTGTCAGACTAAATTTGTGAAATTTACCCTGAAATTTCTTTATCTGTATTTAATACTGAATAAACAAAAAAGAGAAGGATTTTTCCCACTGGATTCCCTACTCTAGTGGAAGTTTTGGTCTGACATACAAGCCCCCTCTTTCCATACCAAAAAAATCTAGCATTAACATAAAGGGCATATCATACTAAAATCAATATCTATTTTTAAAGGATAAAATAATAAAAGAAAGCTCTTTAATGAAAACATATTTTCAATTTATTTATGAGCGATCTAGTGAGGAATTTGAGCAAATCACTAATTCTAACTGTATCAGTGGCCTTTCAAGTAATTATATTATGAATTGCATTGTATCTTGTTGAAAAAGACATAATGCTTAACGAAACAAATATACAATTAATAAAATTTAGAGTTGTCTAGAAAAACAATTCTAAACTACTTTGCTAAGAATGGAAAAGAGCTATTTTTGTTGTGAGTCTTTTCAACCTCATTTAAAGATTCCCCCACCCTCCAGATATTTGGGATTGTTCAAACTTTTCATTGTGATTCTAATAGTATTTCACATAATTAGGAGGTCATCATCACTTACATTGTGCTACTACTTTGATGAACATTAATTTCACAGGCATTGGACAACACAGAAACTTAAGGCAACCCTTTTGCCTAAGGTTTTGTAAATTACTTCCTCTCAGTGGTGTAGGATGACACATCCATCTCTGCCCTTAGTCTTTATCTATGAAAGATTTACTATCTACCGAAAATTAAGCAGAATATGGGGGAGGTCAAAATTTTAACTGTCCTAAATCTACGCAGGCCCCTTTGCTCCAGGATGTGTTCATCTCTTTATGTCAAAGACTAGCAAAAATCTCTACCCTGCACCAAGCTGAATAAAGTTTGCTGTATTCATCTTAGCAACCTGATGAGTAAAGAAACCACAAGGACAACATCTTAAGTGTGCACTCTACGCAAAACAAGTGCCAGAATTTTTCTCCAAAATTGTCTCTATAGAGTTGCTCCTTCCAGATAAAAAAAAAAAGAACCCTAGTCTCAGCACCATTTTCATTCTCTGTGACAGGTGAGCTCCCATCTGCCATAAACAGAGTTAAGGACATTCCACTTCACAGAAATTAGAGGAATTTGGCAGTTTATGTGAAAATATATCCTATTTGTTTCAAATGTTGTCCTCCTGAGTCCACCAATCATTGCTACAGAACATAGAATAGCTTCCCTCATTTCTATGAGTGTGAAATTCCTTTGACATTGTTTGATCAAAGATGTTTATTTATATTGTACAAATAGCGAGATAAAAACAAACCAAAGCAAAACAATCCAGTATATAAAATCATTCAGCTGGCTGTATTCCTACCTGTTTTGTAAACTCCTTTTTTTTTTTTTTTTTTCCTTACAGATCTACAAATTCAACAAATCTTGGCAGAAGATCAAGACCATTGCCTTTCTGCAGGGACAGTAAATCTACT
>WAAE01015655.1:0-31440 GCA_013400495.1 Nicator chloris | reverse complement strand
AAGAAAGAAAGAAAGATCCATTTCTGCTGGCTATGAAAACCACTAGTTTCCTGTGCTCTGCCATGTTCTCTACAGTACATATGAGGTGTGATGGCAATGATGATGGTAAGGGCTTGATTCTTGCTTTAATCTGTGTTCAAATCTCTCTTGAGTTTTAACATCCAGACAAATGTTTAAGCCTTACATCTTGCTTTCAAAGCCACAGATAGATTCCTACAAAGGTCTTTAGATAAACAGTAAAAGTGCTGAATGTTGTGAAAACATACGTGTTTCTTCTTTCAAATCCATTCCTTTGTATAATTCTTTTCATTAGTTTTGAAATTGTTAGACACACTGGCTAGAGATAAAATACTGCTATTACATAGATTTAATCTCCTAAGAAAACAAATGCCATCTTTAAAATGATTTAAACCGTACAGGTGCTTTATATTAATCAAATTCTTTTTTCTTTGAGTGCAACTGTGTCAATTGAGGTGCTTATCTGTTCATGTTCTGTTCAAATAAATTACTGCTAATCGTGTTTGAGGGCATGCTTAAGAGTTTTTAGACTGGTTACAGATATTACACCTTTTCAAAACTATCATAAATATTATACTCCAACAGCTATAGTGCAACTGGATAATATTCATTGAATTGAATTGATTCATAATCATTGCCACCTACTGTGCTGCAGTAATCAACCCTAAAAGAATGTTATTATTAAACTGTGCAGAGTACCCTTGAACTATACAGTAAATATTTTTGAGGTGGGTACCACCTCACCCATTTGACAATCGCTGTAAATTCCCATATTATAGTTGTTAAGTATTTATTGCAAGATTGTGACCTGTGCTATATATTCAAACTTGTTGTGGGGGTAGGCTGTTAGCCGGGGAAGCAAAAGAATCAAAGATATGCTTTTCATTTCTTATTGGGAAACACAGTTTTAAACTGGGGGAGGACACCAGAATTTAAATTTATTCAGGTGAAAAGATCAAAATTGTTTTGACTGAAAATACAGAGGTTCATGTGAGGTGCTTCCACTGAGCTGTAAACCTGCTGTTCTAAGTATGACCAAATAAATTATTTTCAGAATGGAAAGATAATCAAGTTGAGACTAATAAAAGCGTTTGCAAGTGGCAAAGAACACAATGCAAAAGATACAGTGTGACTTGGCTGACCATATCAAGTGCTCACAGGGCCATACAAAGTGCTCACTGGGAGAAGGAAGGAGGAGGAGAGGGAAAAAGGATTCAGAAAACTTGGCCATGAATTTTATGTGATGATATTTTGCTACCAGAAGGAGATAAGGGGAAAAGTGAGGGAGGGGAAGTGGGAGAACTAATACTGACGGGAGTTCAGTTAGAATATATTGAAGGAAACCAGGGAACAGGCAGATGCAGAAGTCAAGAAAAAGTGACAGCCATGCTCTAATGAGAAGTGGAAAGGATTAGAATGGCTTCAGTAAGTCTAGCAGCATAGCATTAACCCTGAGAAACCTAATGACATTTGGGAACTTAAACAAGGCCTCATATCTAGTCTGGATGCTGTCAAGGCAAATGAAAATCTTTAGCAGCAGCACCACTTGAGTTCTTATTCCAATGTTATGACAGTTACTGTTCATCAAAAGGCTGCACTGTTGAGAGGGAGACTGGCTTATGCATTAAATATCTGAATGGAAAAAAACCCTCATCTTCTAAGCATACAAGAGTTCCCATCCCTTTCTAACTAATACTCCCCTCCTTATTTTCTTTGACAGGAGTCAAAATGTTCAGCGTTTGACAGGGGCTGAGCCTTAAGAATTGTCTCCAATCATCACTGTCTTTCTACTTTCCTCTTGGCTGCCTACCTTGTGAAATATGATTTCCCCAGCCCAGTGCCAGCCACCAGTGTTCTTCAATCAAATTCTTCGCAGAGACTCACAAGTGTCACATCAACCAGTCCAGCACCTCATTATAAAACAGAGGGTGAAACATTGGGAAAAGAAAGCAAACAGAAAAGAAAAATGTAAATAGCATCACTTCTTGGTTACCAGGTGCATTTTATCTTATCTCTCTCTGTCTCCTAGGCTGTAAATTCCTTAGGGATAAAGGCTGTTTTAATAAGTGCCTTTTCCAGTGTTTGTCACAGCATCATGCATGTGTTCTAGCACAGTGACAAATCTCTCACAGAGCTACTTTTCAGCTATTGTGTGTTATCTTATGCGATAATACTTTAGGATTATTAATTATCATGTCACATGATTTCTGTTTTGCCAGAAAAACAAAAATTAAGAAATGTTGATTTCATTGTCCTCTTTCTAGGAGATTCGTGCCAGGCCTAACTTCTCATCAGGCTGAAACAAGAGGCAATGCATAAATAAAATAAGTATTCAGTTTGTCCACTCTCACCTTCTTTATGCTGAGATTTGCTGCTGCTTTGTTAAATTTCACCATGCTGGTCAGATTACATGAGATTTAGCAAACTGAACTATCTTTATACCAAATTGCAGAACATTTCTAAAAGCTGTCCTAAAGCCAGGACTTGCCATAGAGCCCAGCATTCTGAGCAACACTGTTCACCCGTTCAAAGCATCTGTACTTTTATGTCTCCATCCAATTTCTTCTTGGTTGTATTCCTGCATAACCTTTTCACTTTAAGCGTGCAGATTTCAGGTGAAGTCATTGTAATTTAATTCCAAATTTATGGCATATCAGCCTTTTTTAACCAAGCCCTGTCTAAGACTTATCCTTGGGGCAAAGGTGCATGGGTAAGCACTTGCTTTGCACGGTTTATAGCCCAAATTTGCATTTTTTTCTCCACCTAACAGGAATTGAAACTAAAGAAAGAATTTGCCATTTTTGCTTCTTTTGGTACAGAGATCCTTTTCACTTTCTTTGGAATATTCCAAAATTTAAGTGGTAATATTTCTCATTTAATAATTTATTTTCTGTAGTTTCTTTATCTGCCTTTTTTTTTACTATCTCAGTGGGTAGGTTGTAAAAGTAGAAAGAATTTTTCCTGATGGCTTAATACATTGTGTCAAATGGTAAAAAAGGATGGTTTATGGTCTGGGCTTAGCCCTGAGAGATCAGAGTTTAAGAAGGTAAACTCCAATCAAATTGCACATCAGCATCTGCGTATATAAAGTGGAATTACAATTTGCATACAAGCCTAACAGTCCACTCACAAAACTATGTGTTAATACATGTTTTATTCCTTCAGGTAAACCATTGGATGTTCATATTAGGACTGTGTAACAACAGGTCATATGACTTCTATTCAGTGAATGAGAGCAATATTTCACATTTGAGCTAACAAGACACAGGAGAGCTGTTCAACAGCTCTCAGCCTCTTATTTCTCATGTACAGACTTCATAGTAGCTGCTATTAAGAGCAGGGCTAACCCCAAAGTTTCAGTGAGGTGACAGGCAATGTCACTTGTGTCACTCCATTTCCTTGGGGAGGAAATGGGTGTGCTATTGCATAACTTCCCTCTGCATCCATGTGGAACAGAGTTACATATTTGTACCACTGTTTTATGGCCAGTCTTAGAAAGAAAATACACACCCTCTTATGTGTGCCAGAACACATCCATACACTCTCCAGTGATAAAAAGCATTAGGGAATTTGGGGCTATGTGTTTTTGTTTTTTTCTTCCTAAACCTCAGGTTTTAGAGTCCTAGTTCTTCTAAAGCCACTTTAAAAGAAAAGTGCTGCTGTTAAGCAGGACTTCTAAGTCCTACTGCTTCCCAAAACCAGGAGGTCTGAGATTATTGATTACTTAAAAGAACTAATTTGGCACCAGCTGCAGGCTACTGAGAAATAGTGCAAGTGCAACCAATGGCTTATTTTGTTAGAGTTTGGTTGGTTATTTTCTTAGATGCTGCATATGAAAGGTTTAGGCAGCTGGAAAGGAGGGAGCTGAGATTTCCTCTCATCTGGTGTGGGGAAACCCAGCCAGGGAGTTAGTGTGGGATAAAACAGGCTCTCCAGTCAGGTTTTCCCTGGTAATTGCCATGAGGAAGTAAAGACTCACTAAAATCCACATTTTGCTGTACATCCCCAGTGCGGAAGGGGTAAAGCAAAGGTAACGCTTATTAAACAAGGATCCATGCCTATGAATAACATTTTCTGCCTCTGACTGAGTTCCAGGTCTCAACATACATGACAGAAATATATCCATTTACTACAGGATGAAACGCTACACCTAACCTATAATGACTGGAAGGCTTATTTTTTAAAACTTTCCATTCAGCATTGATATAAAGACATTTTCCCTTTGAAATGAAAGAAGACTAAAGACAACATGCTGAGGAAATTATGCAAATTTAAGAAAGTCCATACAAACCAATTAGTTTCAAGATCAGAGGAGACATATTTTCTAATTAATACCAGTTTAAGCTTCTATTTATGAGCCTATAAATAAATACACCCTCACAGGAGCACGTACGAAAGAAGAGAGAATATCTACAGAAGAGGACCAGGTTAATTTTTGTACCACTATGTTATAAAATAAATAATAACCCCTGAAGAACAGCTTATTGATACTTCATGGAATTTCTGTTATTGCCCTGTATTTATGAGTTTACACAGGAGTTACAGACTCAAAATTTGCTAAGACCATGGACATAATGACTGGATCCCTGGGGAGCCTCATAACAGAGCCTTTGATTCAGGATATACTGCAGCAAGCATTCATTTGGGGGCTTTCCTTGTGTCCACAGTAACACCACCTGCCTTAAAATGGCTGCTTTGAGCCAGCTCTCCTCCAGAGCAGGCAGTCAACTACTGCTCTCCAGTGCATTGCTGCCTCTTAATAGCCATGCACTACTTTTTTCCCAAATTCCACAGCATCTATTCATTTGGGAGTCTATGGCAAGCTGGACCAAGGCCAGAGAGTAGTCCCCTTGCTCTGCCTGCTTCTGGCAGAATGGCCATCCACAAACCTGCTGCTTTGAGAGGGATTGGTAGAGGTGTGTGGAAGTTGCCCTCACGGCTTCGAAAGGAACTTGCAGCTCTCTATTTTTTACTGTTCAGGAAAAATAATAAAAAAAAAGAATACACCAAGCCTGAAGTATTTGGTGGCTGAAGAGGATGTTCTTTATGTATTCTCTTTACTGCTAAAGTATATAATCAGTCGTATGAGAAGCATTTAAAAAAGGAAAACTTAAATATCTCAATCCTGCTCCTATTAAATCACTGTATTGTTATTTTCTCTTTTTACCCTCTTTAGAACTTTCTTCACTCATCTGGTATGTTTTGATTTTGATAAATCACCATTTCAAAGGAAAAGTTGTTTTACTAAACAATAATTCCCATTTCACATGTTAACCTTCCTGCCAAAGAATTTGATTTTGTATCAGCTATCCCTGTAGGAAGAATTTTACCAAAATTTGTGCCAGAATTTTACTCCTCTGATGCGCAGATGCATTTTTCTAATTTATAAGTCTATTTTTAGCCATTTTATGCTTTCTTAGCATTGTGCCAGCATCGTCTTTATGTTTGATCATTACCTTTTCTTTCTGTGATATATGCTTTTGGGAACAAACCTTCTCCCTCAACTTTGTTTCTGCATCACTGTTTACTAGTTGTCATTTTGTGATTGATATGTACACTCAGGTGTTTTTTTCTCCTTTATCATTTCCCGATCGTGAATTCTCAAATCTGTGGTAGATAATCTAAGCCCTCTAGTTTGTGACCTTGTTCTTCACATACTCAGTCTCACTTCAGTTTTGGTAGTCCTTGTGGTCAATACAAATTTCTCTAAATGTTGTTCTGATATCCTCTATTTATGATATCTCCAAATCTTGTCATACATCATATTCTTATACAGGGATGCTTAGGGAAAAAAGTAATCTAGGGCAGAGCAAAGACAAGATAACGACACTGTTACTTTACCTCAGCTTCAATATCTCTATAGTTCACCCTTCAGTACCACCCTTTGGTTTTCTTGCTCAGCTTACTGATATTTATACTAATTTCAGTCTTCTACAATCTACTTCAATTTTGCTTATGTTGAGTGAAAAAAAAAATGTGCCCATGTCCAGGTATATAGAGTTTCTACTTTTCTTTCATCACAAGGAATACGTTATCAAAGAAAAATATGGCATCTCATAGTTCGTCTTCACAGTCATCAAGTATATAAAATCCTATTGCACTTTCCTTTGCCCTCTCTCTCTTTGTCAGTCATAATTATGAACCTCATTTAGCAAGACAGTGATCACAGTGTTTTTCACAGTGAAAATCTACATCCCTGTCAACACACTTTTTTTTTTCCATCCACCATAGTCTAAACACAAGCCATGCAAACCCACAATTTCTCTTCAGTTTAGACCCAATGCTACCAGTGCAAAGATTTGAATGTGTCAGGCAAGTGTGGGGAACTGAAAGACATCTCCCACCTTGAGTTCCAGTTTCCTGCCAAACCTTCCACACAGTCCCTGGTCTTCTACCACCATGTCCTTTCTACTTTAGTTTTTACCTCTCTCAGAGAACCTCAAGCCGATGTCCACTCCCTCTGCCTCCGTCTGAATTCCTACTGTTCACCTCTCCTCCCAGGAACCATGCTCTGTTCCTTCTGCGTTTCACTACCTTGGCTCATGTTTCTGTACCCTCAGCTGCTGCAGGAAAGCAGTTGTGGGAAGGGGAAAACTCGTGGCCCTTGACAAAACTTTGCTTCTAAACATCTTTCACTCAGAATGAGCCTCTTTCATTTTCCAGTCATCTATACTAGCATTTGTGGAGTCATATTTTGGGGGCAAAAAAACCCCCAATTCTGTTGTCTGGTTTTAATGTAAAAGAAGCTGAAAATGAAATATAAGATTCAGCTGAAGTATTCTTTCCGAATTTGGTCTTTTCAGGAAGTTTGCTTTTCTTGTACCAGGTCCGTTTCAAGTCTTCAATCAAATCAAAGCCAGCATATCCAAAGGAATCAGCTGTAGCTCCAGATGAGAGCTCTTATTAAGCCTTATTCAAATTAATTAAAAATAAACCTGAAAAATTTCAGCACAAAAGAAAATAAACAGGGTAGATAAAGAATCCTTCTCATGACTCCTATAACTAAACAGCAAGATATTTTCCCCCCAACCCAAAGGTTTGTTTTTAGCGTCCTCCCAATATTCTACAAGTATTCCAAGGCACCTTGTGGTCTTTGCAATGGTAGATTCCGTAGGACAGTGGAACAACTAAAGCTTCTGAAAAGGCCTGATCCTTTGGGAAACAAATAATCCATGTTTGCTTTGCCTGCCTGATTTTGTATTCTTGTGAAAGATGAGACTCCCAAGAAAACTGCAGAGTAACAACCCCCGCCCCCAACACACGAACACAAACACGCAGGAAAACACTGCCACCGGCTTAGGGACCAAGAGAATGGGCCAGTGGCTTTGGGGGCAGCCCGTCCCTCAGAGCAGTTCCCACACTCAGACTTCTGTCAATGGTGGTGCCAGCGAAGCGTTACGCAAAGCCCCCCAAACACTTTGTACGCTGGGATCCGGCGGGACAATGGCAAAGTTCAGTCCTGGAAAGAGATAGTGTGCTGAATGCACAATGCCAAGCTTTGTCTGCCGGGGCTTCTGTCGAGGGAGAGGGCTACTTAATCTCCCCACTTGCCCTGGGGATTCTGGCTGTTTTAATGTGTCTTTTTTGAGAGCCTGTGAACTGTAGAATATAGGCTGGTAACAACTTTCTTTAGGACTGCCTCGGCAGAACCAAAAGCTGCCAGCACAGAATACCAGCACAGTGGTGTTAATGAGCACAAAGAAGACCTTTAACTGTTTTTATAGCTACCATGGCTAGAGTTTCATGTCATTCCTTGGTGAAGGAACTAATTCTTTGGCTTGTTTTATGTGAGCCTAGCTTCTATCGTGCTGCAGAGGATGGCCTCTTCACCCATTTTTCTTTTCCTTTCCCTTTTTTTGAATGATAATAAAGCCTGATGCATCTTTAATGAACTGTGGGGCTTTCAGAGCTTTTTCCCCCTTCTTACTATAAGGTGTAGATACACAGTGCATATTCACTGAATGATAGAAAAAAGAAAAAATTTCCAATTATTGATTTGTTGAAGGATGAGTAACAAATGCAAATCACAATCACTGACATACTTAAACATTCAAGGATAAACTCCCGATGTCACTGAAATTCCTGAAGTCAGAATAGAACAAACTCATCTTTCAGACATTTTCTAGTATTTTTATTTTTAGAAAATAGTAATGGTTCATTTTATGTAATTTGGGCCTTTGTCTGTTTATTATCTATTACAACTGAAACTGTGCTATGCCTGAGAAAGGCATTGTAAAAACGATGCTATATATTAAAGTGGATGCACAGTGCAAGCACAAAGACCCTAAAACCATAGAACAATATCAGAGACACCTTTTAGAGGAATGAATGACCTGAGGCAATTGAAGGAGTCCTATGTATAAACACACCAACCCAAGGGCTTTCCACTGTCCAACTAAAAATGCTTTCTTTATTAGCTGCATACCACATTACCTATATGTGGACATAAAAAGTATAAATCATTTTCACTTTAGGCTCTGTGAATGGTTCTCTCTGCATCAATCTATTGGCTGCACTTGTCAATTCACCCACAATAGTCCCCATGAACCTTTGTGTTTGACTGCTCTCTCCTTCCCTCCAGGTATCCAGACACCATGTGAAACCTGTGTGTGCATATATCCATATTGGTCTCTGAATAACCTTTTGTTTCCTTTTTATCCTCCTTCACTTTCCTTTTCCTTTCTACTTCACTCTGAATTTTTGCATTAAAAATTAAATAGATACAGTGCAACTAAGGTTGAAGTGTTAATGAGCTACCCAGGGCAAAGGACACGTTCAAAAGCTGCAGTAAGTAGCTTTTTGCAGCAGTAGCAGAAGACAAAGAAGTACAGTTGTTCTTTGTACATGTATTAGCACTTCATATCAAATAATAAATGGACCATAAGCAAGGGATTCTTGCATATGCAAGCCCAAAATGCAGCTGCACATTTTGAAGCTCGCTAGCTTGCTGCTGTGTCTTTGTGAATGAATACACTTTATGGTCTCACGAGAAATCACAGATACTTGCTCATCTAACCAAATCAAAACCAGGCTGATCAGATTGACTCCACGAGAAATGCATGTGGCAGTTAATTTGGAAGCATTAAATTAACTTTTCTCTTAGTACTTTGGGGCTTTCTCTATCTAGAATCATTTACACAACACTAATTTTTTATGTGGAAAGCTCGGCTGTGAAGCAAACCTGCTCTAACATATCCTGATGCCTCCTGAGGCTCACCAGCAAGGTGAGAACTCATGCTGAGACACTGGCTTTACACCTGTATGTCACGAGCCAAATTCACAACCTATTTTAGTAAATCGTTGCACACTTTGCACATAACAGCGCGAGATGGTCAATGAGGTCAATTAAATAACGTGGTTTAAGAAGGAAAAATGTCGTTAATAGAAAGCTGTAAAAATTTCCTTCTAGTTTATATTAGAATCATGGGATACAGATTTAGGTATTTAGCAAAAAGATAAACTATGCATGGGATTTTACAGGCGACGGAGTTTTGATTGGCAGCAAATATTTACTGAGAACCAGGAGGTCATACAAAACCAGCAACTCAGTCCTGTTGTAGAAACTCAGATAAACTGTTTTGCTCAAGATTTTCTAGGGAACTAAACCAAGTTCTACAGGGTCAATATTCAAAGATGTCTTTATGCAGCTAGCCTGGCAGATTAGATTTTCCCTAGAAATTGTTGTCTCAAGTCAAGAACAAGCCAGCTGCTCTCATTTACTTTTTCCTAATGGTATTTTGAACCAAACATGTTCCTGTGGAATGCTACTGACTGTTTCAAGGATGAGTCCAAAATACATAGCTAAGGTAACAATAATGTTAGTGATACTAGCATTTAATTAGTCACAACCTCAAAAAAACCAGAGCAAAGCAAACCAGAGTGTGTTTGGTTTTTGAAGACAAGGGGAAACACGCAAACATGAACTAATACAATAAAATACTAATGAAAAACATGGCATTTATTAGTCAACTTTGCAGGTGAGTGTAGGTTATATAGTCCATGCAAAAGCTGTTGGATGAACCTGAAGAACAGGAGGGAAACACTTATTGTTAGGCTTCCACATGGGATAAAAAGTCACCAAGAACTATAAATGCAGTTAAGTGTTTTTGAAGTGCCATTATGCCACTGGGTTAGCTTATATCTGTCTGGAGAAAATGAAGACGAATAGAGGTGATAGATGTAGAAATCATCAGTGGCATGACATTGCTACAGACAGGTTTTCTGCCACAGAAAAAAAAACAGGCCTTGGGGTGGTGGAACAGAAGTAAATATTTGGTGAAAGGAGGACGAATGTGGCTGGAGCAAGGTCGTGTCCATCGGATGCCAGGACATAAAATGGGTGGATTGATACATGTCATCATGTTTGGTTACCTTGTGGAGGAGAGACTGTTTTGGATAGCAAGGCCTAAAGGAAAAATCTGTTTTCCAGGCTTCAACAGTGAAAATTAATCTTTATATTAGCAGTTTAATTTCTGACCTAAAAAGAAAAGTTAGTTGGCCACAAGAGATTGGGTCTGGTTTCTCATGAAACAAGCAAAAAAGTGAAAAGGCAGAGAAAGGGAAATTAATTATATGAAAGCTACATCCACATTTCCCTCTCTGAAGCTGAAGCCCAAACAGAAAAGTTTCTGTGGCTCTGCTTTCCATGGAGCCAATGCCTGTGACTCTCTGTGGATACAGGAAGCCCCTAGGTGACTATAAATTGCCGATACCTGCATGAACGCAAATATAGCTACATTCACACATCTGTGTTTTATTAGATCAATGTTGGTTGCCAAAATAAGTATTATTATTTCCACTAATAAATAAATAGCATTCTTAGGGCTAGTCAAATTCAAACTCAATTTTAAGACAACCCTGTTTCCATAGAGAAAAGCTAAGGCCTTGTACCGATTATTTTTATGTACAGAAAGTTATTAGATAGTGGAGTAATACAGTTTCCAGAAATTAACTGCAGCAGAATCTTACTCATTCATCCTAATATACAGCATTGTTATTTGTGATTTACATCTTGTCTATATGAGGAAATGAATGCACTGTGTGCTAACATGTGAATTAAAAGTATACTTGCTACTCAACAGCAAGTCCTTGTATGGATATGCTAAGATCTAGATTAATCCACCTAATTTTGGGCATGTAACTGAAGAATCCAACTTAGGAGTGTAATCCTCTTGTAGTTCTTTTCTATTGCCAGTGAAGAATACATCTGAGATTTCACTCATGCTCTAGAAGAATCTCTCTTTAGCTATTACCTGCAGAAAATAAGTAAATAGGTTGCCTCAATTGCCTCAATTAAATGTCAAAAGTTAGGTGAGATATATCCTGGTGGGAGGGTGCTTGAAAATAGTGTGCCAAATGTATGTGCAAAGAAGCACCTTGTGTAGGTGTTGGGCTGGCTCAGGAATTGTTCCTTTTGTCTCCAGCTCAGCAGTGAACAGGGGTTTGTTACTGTGACTGCTTATGTCGTGTAGGCTCTCTACATGAAAAGAAGAGTTCTGTCTTTGGGGCTGTCAAATCAATACTTCTTTTACAAGCTTCAGAAGTTTGCAGATTTCTATGGAAAGAGTAAAAATAAAGAAAATAAAATCCTCGGGGCCCTTCCCCTCTTTCACTCCGACTCCAAAGGACATTAGTATGTTCTGTCTGGTCTCCTTCAGCTTTAACATTTCCTGCTACACTCAGTGAAATTTAAACAAAATCACTTTTACAAA
This sequence comes from Nicator chloris, assembly GCA_013400495.1. NCBI lineage: Eukaryota > Metazoa > Chordata > Aves > Passeriformes > Pycnonotidae > Nicator > Nicator chloris. The sequence goes on along the minus strand of WAAE01015655.1, from coordinate 19,711 downwards.
CATTTAAATGGGAAAGTAAGGAGTTTTGTCATTTCCCTACTTGGGTAACACTAATTAACAAAGCCTTTTTGTGAGAGCAAAAACTTTCCTTTTTTAGAACTGGCATGCTCCTCCTTACTGATTCCCAACCGTGGTGGCACAATCCAGTATTTTTGAACAATGATGAGAACAGAAATAGATGGAATTCAATAGAAGCATGAATAATGGCAACCAGAAACCGCATGGTGACATAATCTGTCTTCCAAACTGCCTTGAGATGTAGTCAAGAAAACACCACATTGCATCTTGCATGTTGTGATCATCTCTGATAGGTATCACCAAATAGTTTTCAGGACAGATTTATCTGCTCCAGTTAGCCATTTATACATTTTTTAATGAAAGCTAGCTTACACACTTATGTCATATATGCCTTCAGTTCCCACTTCCTAATGATTATCAGCTGTTTATTTTCTCTCTTGTGCTTGAAAAAAAAGTGGAGGTTCTACAGTGTTTTCCATGTAGTGGTTTCTGAAAACACACTCGGGAGGGATAAGCCATATAAAACCCATATTAAACAAACATGTTCAAGGGGGCAAAAGAGACCTCATACTCAGGAAGTATAAAGGTGCATGAATATACAGAAGATTACAAGGGAACAACCAGAATGTGGCAGGAGGCTGTTGAGATTTCAAAGCTGAAGGAGGTGGATGAATTAATTTTCAAGAAAACAAGCCCTGTTTCCAGCTGATGCTGTGTTTTTGTTTCAGCACCAAGCTTTAAGCATGTTTTCTCAATACTATTTTAGGGTATCAGAAAGATGAGAATATTTTTTAAATTGGTATTTTTTGCAGGTCTTTCTGTAATAAAAAACCATTCAAATCCATTACTAGTAAAATAATCAAACACAGTGAAGATGCAAAGTATTTAAATACTGATTGAATTTACAGTCCTCAGAGGGGTATGAACCCCTTACTATTTGCCTATTATTATAGCTTTGAGGGGAACAAGAGATGCTTGGCTGTTAAAGCTGTGCCATGGTTTATCACAGTCTCGTGTTTTCATTTTTTTGGGAGTTTCTGAAAGAGTCTTTTTTAGGGCTGAGACCTCTGTAATTGGTCTCAGCACAATGGAACTCCTCCTCACTCATCCCTCTTCCTTTCCCACCCCCCTGCCTTCAATCTGTTCAGCATTTTTGTGTTAGTAGTGAGTGGAAAAAATAGTGCTTATTAGAGGCTTTTCTTTGGGCTTCACCATGGCTCAAAAGCTGTCTAAAAAGAAACCAAGAGAATTTTTATTTGGCATAGAGAACAGTGCAAGCTGCCCAGTTTAAAGGTGCAGTTGAAATACACTGGCAAAGTGCCCTAGGAGATATTTTGTTTATCTTTGCCACAGGCAGGTAAAATCCTCCCAGTTCCTTCCTGCTTGCTGATATAACATCATGCCCACAACTCTAGAACCTTCCTGATTGCAATTGCCAAAATAACCCCAAACTACTGGGAGCACACAGAAGTCAATAAAGCAGCAAGATCAAATAGAGCACAGTGAAAGAGAAAGGTGTATTTGGAGCAGCTGCAAAGATTTGCCAGCTCTTCAAGTGAAGACCTCCCCCCTTCTTTCAGATGGATCTGTACATGATTTTCATCTCCATTTCCCCTACATGCAGCAAGTGCTGCAGTTGACCCATCCTCCATCTTTTTTCCTTCTTCCCATCATTTCTTTCTGATCTTTCTTCTCCCTCTTTCTTCTCCCCCCTTGTGAGATTTGCTCCTTGGACTTTGGTCTTTTTCACTTGCAAAGCCATTCTGTTTGGTTTTTTCCTACTGCCAGTGTCAGTTCATGAGGGGTTGCATGCAGCCCATAGTAACACACCCCACAAAAACTGTAGGGCTCCATTGCCTTGCTAAAAAAGGCAACTCTGAAAGAGAGTTCAAGGCCCTGCCAAAGGCTGAGCTATAGTTCAACCACACAGATCTAACACAGGACTGCACCAGCGGGCTGTCTATCAGAATCACAGAATTGTTCAGGTTGGAAAAGGCCTCTAAGATCCTTGAGTCCAGCTGTTAGCCCAGAACCGCCTTGTTCACTAAACCGTGGCCTCAGGTGCCACATCCAGATGTTTTTTTGAACACTTCCAGGGGTGGAAATTCTACCACTTCCCCGGGAACCTTGTTCCCCAGGCATTGGCCTGGCCCTCTTTCAGTGAAGAAAGTTTTCCTAATATCCAATGTAAACCTCCCCTGGTGCAACTTGAGGACATTTCCTCTTCTCCTGTCACTTGTTACCTGGGAGAAGAGCCCAATCCCCACCTGGCTACACTGTCCTTTCAGGGCGTTGTAGAAAGTAACCAGGTCCTTCCCTGAGCCTCCTTTTCTACAGTAGAACACTCCCAGCTCCCTCAGCTGCTCCTCCCCAGACTTGTGCTGCTGACCCTTCCCCAGCTCTGTTGCCCTTCCCTGGATACTCCAGTGCCTCAATGTCTTTCTTGCAGTGAAGAGCCCTAAACTGAACGCAGGTTTTGAGGTGCAGCCTCATCAATGCCGAGTACTTGGGGGAAGTATATGTCCAGATTGATTGGTAACTTGTTTTGCACCCTAAAGCGCATCCTAACCTTTTCCAATAATAACTGGCAACTCTTTGGAATGGTTTCTCAGTATATGGAAGTGCAAAGTTTAAGACAAGAGGACACTGCTTTTATTTGGGATCTAGTGATATGGTTTCCTTGCCTATAATTAATCACTGCAATGTTTGATGTGGGTTCAAACTTAAGACTTGTTCCTCTGTTTCCTCTGTTTCCTCTGTCTTGCGTTTTGAGAAGTCATTTGGGCAAAGATGGCCCCTGGAGTCTCCTTTCATGCCAGGTCTACACCAGTGGAATGGCCCAGATTTCACTCAGATTCATCCTCAGCTGGATCAGGTCAAGGGGAGGAATACAGTGCTGTGTTGCTTGCACTTGATTAAATACACTGACACTATCATTAATCAAAGTTATGTTTTAATGGTAACTTCACTGTGAAATAGATGATTAATGCTGTTGATATCAGAAGAATAACCTTCTGTTATCTTGCAACCACTTTGTCTTGTTTAGAATGATTGGCAATTCACTTTTGAAGGTATACACGAGTGAATGAATGCACATGTGCATTTATTAACAGCTTGTATGTGTTTAAACACAGATCTATAATAAATACAATATCTGTAATGCAGATTTGCTGCTCTGTGTCTCAGGCAGCACATGTGATATGTGCAGAAGCAACTATTTTATTTACAGGTGTGAATCACCAGTGGATGCTTTCAGAGCAGCTCACCACACCATTCCCTGACATCCAAGAAAAGCCTGGGGCAGCTGAGTCCCAGCACCCTGCAGCAGGAGCTGGGGGACATTCTAGTGCAGGGAGCTGCACTTCTCTGAAGCCACAAAACAGGGGTGTAAAGGAAAGAGCATATTTGGCATGACATTGATTTATAGGGTGCAATGTACTCCTTCTGCATACCAAACACAGAGTACAGGCTGGCGTGGAGATTAGGGGAGGTGAGGCCATCCTGTACTTCCTGTCCCCTTGAGAGTCTGCTGGCCCAGTAAGGATGAGGGATAAAGAACTCTCTGTAAACACCTGTTTCTCTGTTTTTCCCTTTGCCTTCTGCACTGCTGTCATAACCACGAACCATCTAGCCCGTATATTAATACAATTCATTTCAAAAAATAAAATTGCAATCCATAAGGAACAGGTATAGCAAGCAAACAAATTACATTCCTAGCTGTTCTCTAATGGGCCTGCTTCAAGGCTTTGTAATTCCAGTCCCTGTGTTTACTACATACACTGCTTTTCCCTGAAGGAACTGACAGAATTTGTCTTGATTACTGAAAACAGATGTTTGCAGCATATGCATCATGTGTTACAGCCCTGTTGCATGCAAAACTGTGGAGATAAAATTCAAGTTTCATCTCATGCAGAGTTATAGGATTCCACTAGAGGGAGATGAGTAGATAGCAGAAAAAAGCATTCTCTATCCAGAAAGAATGATAACAGCATGATCCTATTTTTCCCTAAATTGGCAGTTTTTGGTATGTTTCTCTTTCTGCATTCTTGAGTTGCTAGAATCTAGCTATATGTACTTTTCAAGGTGTTTCCATATTTATGCTTGAATTTATGGATTTCAGTTATTTCAAAATTGTCTCCTCTATGAAACTAAACTATGAAACTAAAATATCCGCAATGAAGATCTCATGTTTAGCTTTTTGTGTTGAAATGTTGGTGTATATGTGTCTTGTAATTGAAAAATAAATATCAATACTCACAAAATACAGCTACTGGATCGCACTGTTTTGCTTTTGTCTGACCTTCCTAACTTTTATTGCATATACTGTAATTTGAGATTTCAGGAAATAAACATGTAAAATACTCTATATTTATGTATTATAGATTATCTTCCTTCCCTGGAGGAGAAGAAATCACTTCAATCTTTTTAGCATTTAGAATATCTAAACAGCAATAAGAATTTGAAATTTTGCTTAATAACTACATATTGCACAGTTGACAAAGGGAAACCAACACAACACAGACATGGTGTAGGAAACTAGAGAATGCTGTATAATCATGTCCTGGAATTTACAATTTTCATTTCTTGTTACCATTCAGTATAATCATATTCTGCCCTTTAGGAGCAGAATATTTCCCTGGACTCTATGTGTATTCACATGTTTTTCTAACATCCATGCAAGAGTAAACTCTGCTCTTAAAAGTAGTGGCACAGACCTCACTATAATGACCCTGTTGGCTGTTACTTCTGTTTTAGGCAATAGTCTGAATCTGGCTTGGCTTGCACCCAGAGCAGCTATAATTTTTAAGATAAAGTAACTGGCAAAAGGAAAATTCTTTCATGGGCATTTTCAAGCTAGGTCCTTTGCCTACGAACAGGAAATAACATCTGATGCTGTAAAAATGTAAAAGCCTCTTTTATTCTTATCAAACAGCCTATCCAGTCCAGGAGCTAGTCTCTGGAACTAATGAGTAACAGGGAAGGAAAACTAATGTTGCTTCATAGTAGACAATTAAGTTAATTCAATGCTACAGAAGAAAATACAGGCAGTTAGTTCATCTTGGGAAACATGGTCTAACATATTCAAGAAACTGCTTCTTCTATATCTGTTATCTAAAGTTGTTTGTGTATTTTTACATTCCATCCTAAAATAAACTTTTTTTAATGTAGTCGTGCTCATTTAATCTTTATTTCATCCAACTTCAATTGTTCTACCAGAACTGAAATGTCAAGCCTTTTGATTTTTAAATTCTAATGTCTTAATGCCAATGTCTGTTTTATTTGAAATACATGTATTATCACACAAATAGAAGTAATAGAGCAATCCAGTAGATCTATCTACAGTTATGTGACTTTCTGTAGGAACAAAACAGAATATTTCATTTGGAAAGGACCTCTGGCAATCCTCTAGGCCAGCTGCCTGGCCAAGTCAAGGCTAATGAAAAGTTAAACCACATTGTTTGTTAAGGGCACGGCCCAAATGCCTCTTTAACACTGACAGGCTGGGAGCATTGGCCACCTCTCCAGTGTCCACCTCTCTCTTGGTAAAGAAATGCTTCCTAATGTCCAGTCTGAGCCTCCCACAGCTTCAAATCACTCCCACACATCCTATCTCTGGATTTCAGGGAGGAGAGATCAGCATCTGCCTCCCCACTCTCCTTCCTCAGAAACCTGTAGAGCAACAAGGTCACTCCTCAGGCTCTTTTTATCCCAACCTGACAAACCCAAAGTCCTCAGCAGCTCCTCACAGGACATTCCCTCCAGCCCTTTCACTGCCTTGTTGCCATACTCTGGATGCATTCCAGGCCTTTCACATCCTGCTGAAATTGTGGGTTCAAAACTGCACACAACACTCAGGTGAGGCCCCAGCAATAGTGAATACAGTGGGATAATCACCTGTCTTGGCTGGCTGGTCACACTGCATTTGATGCCCTCCAGGATGTGTTTTTTTGACTAGCACTGCCAGATCTCTTTCTGCAGAGATGCTTTCCACCCATCTCCAAATTTCTATTTTTCACCTGATGTGACCCCACCATGGGTGAAGAATCCAGCATTTGGGCTTGTCAAATTTCATCCCATTAAGCATTGCCTCTTGGTCCAATCTATCCGGACCTCTCTGCAAGGTTTTTTGTCCCTCAAGAGAGTCCACAGCGCCTCTTGGTATAATCAGTAAGCTGTTTTGTTTTTCACATTTATCTGCGTTCCAGTAAAGATGAGGGACTCACTTCCCTGCACTTTGGACCACACCTTTCTGAGGATCTCCAAATAATTTTTCCCCTCCTTCCAATATGCTTAGTAGAAGCACCACTATTTTTTAGTAAATAATAGAGTAATGAGGGAAATGAAAAAGAGGATGTAAAATGTGAGGGTGCAAAATTCCTCCTTTGGCAGGCACACTGCCTCAAAATACAGTCAGGTAATTAATGGCAACGTGTCTGTGGAGATGCTGGTGTCCCAGTCAAAATTACTTGGGAACCCAGTAAGATTACTTGGGAAGCCAGTAAGGTACAAGATTCCAACTTGCTCCTGTGGCAGGCAGCGACTCCAGCCTGTCCTAGCAGCAAACACCAGAGCCACAAATAGCACCAGGGCATTAATGATGAGACACTCAGAAGTGTCCCCACTCCTGCTGTGCCTCCCAGCAGCTACAGCTGCGTGACAGGCGATGGATGCACTGCATCGGAAATTCTTCAGAAGAGCACAGCGACTGAGTCAGCTAGAGAAAATTCACAGTTTGTATTCAAGCGCACCAGGGACAATGCATTCTGCAAGGCAGATGGCTAAAGTTTTGCTAAACAAAGCTATGTGAGATCAATTGGGTTCACTCACTGGTAAACAGATGTATTTTTCAAAAGCTGAGATCTCTGCCTGGCTGTCTTCCCTTGTCTCACTCAAGCAATAACACACACGTGCCTAGCAGTAGACTTTGCTAATATTTATGCTACTTAGATCTGGGACAGTTGATGCTCAAGTGGTATCCTAAATCTTGATTTGTGGGAGTATAAACTTGTGTTTCCTAAAAGCTCTTTTAAAAAAAAAATCTATTTTGAAGCCTGTTTTGCATTTTTAATGGCAAATTTTATGAGTTTAGAATAAGAAACTTCTTAGAATTTCCTTAAGAATCAGAAATACTAATCTAGCTGCAAGTTTAAGCTAAACAAATATCTTAAAGACAATTTCTTCTATCATGTGAAATTCTCTTTTCTGGGATGCAAAAAGGCAAGCTTTGAAAAGAATGCCAAGGAGAGGAATCAAATAATTTTCCCATCTAAAAGGTGACAGAGGTAGACTGGAAAAATTAGCATGCAAATGACAATGTTTTATATTTATACACACACACACTTTTATATATATATGTGTGTGTGTGTGTGTTATATTATATACAGTGCAAATTCATTTTTGCTTCTATTTACATTTGCATTCAGATAGATTATTCATCAGTTTCATTCCACCATGTATGTTGGGCAAGTTGATATTAAAATAACCAAAGTACAGCTGAGAAAAGGTGCCATTTTTGTGCTAGCTGGCTGTGCTGATAGATTTTTCTTTTGTTCTGTCCCTTCAGAACTACTGTTTTCAGAAGCATGAGACATGCATATTCTCCACTTGGCTAATTCCTGAAAATATTTATTCATAAATATGGGTATGGCCATTACTATACATTCACAGAGGTGTCTTATTATTTACTGCACTGCATATATATTATTTGTGGTACTGTAGCTTACAAACTTCCTGGTGTACAAAATGTCTTCAAGAGGTCACTGCAAGATATAGGAGGAAGAGTAAAAGTTGCACTAATTTACTTTAGGAGAGATAGTATTTAACTATCACACTTTAACTTACACAGTGATTTTCTGATTTTAGTCCAGCATACAGTAGGTGCTTACAACACAAATCTTCTTTCAGCTGAAGCTGTGTCAGCTGAAGAAGATTTATCCATGAGTCACTGCCTAACACTTCCCAGCTGGAAGTCAGGTTCCTACCCAGTTGCTCCCTCACTTGTTCAGTGAAAATGAATGATGTGAGCTCAGCAGTGACTTGCAGGTCTCCTTCCCTCATTGATTTGAGAGCGTTTGCAGGAGCAGCTGAGCCAGCAGCTTGCTGGGGGCCGTACCCTCTGTACTCTCCAGCAAGGTGAACCATGGAAAAGGCAGGGAAGACCAAAGGTGTTAGCTGAAGATGTATGAGCAAGGCCAACCAGTTCAGGTAGGTTCAGCTGTTACCACCAGCAGACTGAGACTGATGTAAAGGTTTAGGAGCAGGTGCTCAGTGAATATCCCTGTCTTTTCCACAGTACTTCTGCATGGCATCCTGCAGGAAAGCACCAGCCATGGAACACCCTAGCATGGTCTAGGTCACGAAAACTTAACAAGGGCACAGGAACACTGGCTGCTATTTAATCCCAAAGGCTGTGAAACCCTCTAAGTTATGTAACATAGAAGTGCAGCATCATTTCTGCTGGAGAAGACCTCCAGTACTGTCCAGTCCAACCTCTGAGCCATCACCACCTTGGGAGCTCGACCATGGCACTAAGTGCCACGTCCAGTCCTTTCTGGAATGCTTCCAGGGATGGTGACTCCAGCACCTCCCTGAGCAGCCTGTTCCAATGCTTAACAATCTTTTCCATGAAGAAATTCCTCCTGATGTCCAACTGAACCCCAGCAGCTTGAGGCTATTTGTCTCCTTGTCTTGTCACTAGCTGCCTGGGAGAAGAGGCCCATATGAATAAACTCTCATATAAATAAAACAGCAATTTAATTTTTTGTTGTTCTGAAACCTGCTCTTAATAGCCTGCATCACAGAATGAACTGCACTTCACATTTCAAGCATTTGAAATATGGAATGATGAGGAATTCAGTGCTTATTTGGTCATTATGTTAAAATGTGTTGCTTCTTTCTCAATCAAATGTCTGTTTTTAGCCACCATTCACTGTTCTGCTCTGTGCTGCCACATTCCACATCAAGAGCTGTTTGTGAGGATGTTAGTGCACACTGTCCAAATTTCTCCTTGATCTTACTTTAAAAATGAAGCTAAATAAACTTGGCTGATTATTAGTCTTCCAGTAAGAAACACAGAACAGACTAACATGCTCCTGCATTCATTTCTTCAGTATCTTCTGATAACAAATACTGAAAACCTCAAAGTATAGGACTTCTTTCATCATGTGGATTTGCATCTAAAATCCCAAACTACATAAATGTCTTGTCAGACAGAGTGAATGGACACAAAATGACAGTTCAGTAGGCTTTCTATCTTTTTCAGTTTCTGAAATAGTCTTCTCAGGCTGGAGACATTTGTTTCACTCATCTACCTTCTAAAGCTGCAAGTGGGAGAGTGTGTCATACATCAGCTATAGTGATAGGCATTTTTGTGGGTGTGTAATTATATTGTTTGATATAAAATTATAATAATCAAGCATAAGGGGTGGACCATTCCGTACTTTGAATACACAAGTGCTGTTTAGAATGAAGAGTGAGATTCTAGATTCACTGAAAGAAATGAAAAAGTCCTGTTGACTTCAGTGAGATAAATAGTAAGCACTTCTATTTCCAGAGAAGGATTAACAGCAAAATAATTATTTATTTTCTTTTTTTTTTTGTTAATTTAGGTTTTGTTTTGTTTTGGTTTTTTTTGTATTCTTCCTGTACTACACAAGAATGTTCACAGATTTGTCAAAAAAGGTAGACATGGAATACTGATGAAGTAAACTCACCATGCACACACAAGACCTTATCATTTTACCTGCAGACCTTCCAAAGAAAATTTGGAATGTTAGGCATTGCTAATAGAGAAAGCTGTTCTAGCCACACAAGTGCTATGAAGGCTGGAGCTCTGGGAATTTTGTGTCTTTTATTCTCTTATGAACTCTGCTTTTATTTAGGACAAAACTAATTCAGCATAACATTTCTCTTCTTAGCTCTTTAAAGACTGGTCATTCCTACCAGATTTTCCCATATACATTGATTTGATAATATATAAATTGCCAACAGGAGTTAGCTGAGCCACAGAGGCTGTGTGTACTTCTTCCCTTTCAATTCTTAACCAAGCTCTAGAAACACATCCATTTTTTTCCCCACTAAGTCAGTTTGTATCCTATAAGCCAATTGACCCAAATATTTTATTTTCCTTTAATAATGGTATAGTCCTGTTTTAATCTCTTAACTAGACACAACATTTCATATAAAGCTGTGAAAATTCAAGACCACTAATAATATGATGGGTAACTCGTTCCCACAACAACAACAACATGAAAAAAAGAACACCTGTATGACTTTTAAGTCACAACACTGAATCATTTGGCAAGAGATCAAACAGAGCAGCATTGTTTCCAATTGCTATTCATTTATGTGCTGCCAAAACACATTATACTGCTTTAAAAGTGTCGTGCTGATTACCACTTCCAAAGGAGATTGCGTTTCTACAGGTGATGAGCTCTACTTCACTGACTCTCTCAAAAATGAACACTTGCATTGTTAATGCCCTCTCTCACAGGTTCTAAAGCACATAAAAGGGCTTACAAAGTTTGTCAGAGATATGACTAATATTATTTAAGTGGTAGTTTTTGTCTGTGGGAGATCTAGGAAGCTTAACCTAAATAGCACCTAAGCAGGTGTTGATGATGGAATTTTGCAGTTTTCTAAGAGATTGTGGGTTTGAGACAACCATGACTGACATCAACAGATAATTTAGCAGTGCATTTTCAGTCAAGCCCAGAAAACTCTTTCCAAATGAGCAACACAGTAAAGTGTATGAATGGATTGATTTTATTTGGTTCCCACAAATTGTACACAGGATTATGTACATGTTATGTACATAATGGTAAACAACTCTTTTCAAAAAGAAAGAGTCTTTTCTTTCGGCCTAGTCACATCTTCAGAACTTCAGCACAACTATAAGTAAATTAAGATTATTCAGACACTCACAGCTATGCACCTACATGCCTTGCAATTACAATGTGCCTATGATTTTTGAACTTAGTGTTGAATTGCCATTACCCTCCCAAATTGCAGGGCATCTGCCTCTTGACTACAGGGTTAATGCTAAGAAGTGTCAATTGAATAAAATTAAAATACAGCATTTCAACACTAATTTACACATTGTATCTAAGTAATTTTCATTACATTGAGTAGCATTAAGTGCATCTTACAAAGCAGGTGGAGCTTTCATGACTAGATTGTGTCTTCTGGGTCAAACTGAAGGAAGAATATGTCAGTGAACAAACTGCTATGACATACAGAGCACCAGGAAGGATTTGTGATGAAGCATAAAATAGGTGAGTTATAGAATTTAACGAGGTCCATCTTTTCAAAGTAGACCTTCTGTTGGTTACTTTTCAATAAAATAAAATTTTAAAAAACAAATCAAAACGAAACTGCAACAAAATGACCTTCTTCCATGGATTTATGACACACCTTTATAGTATGAAAGGGAACAGAAAAAATACTTAGTTGCCCAGGAGTCCACAGCCAACCAAAATTGTTAACAAGACTTCCAAAATGTAAAGAATACATTTTAAAATTACAGCCATAAAATTACAGTCTTAGGTGTTCTACAAAATGAACAGTTATGATTGCTTCTCTATAGGGTTCCTAATCTTTGAAACAACTAAGGATGAAGAGCAGTGGAGGAAGAGAAAATTATTTCAAACAGAATTATCATGGAGTCTCTTTGCCACAATAATTTCTGGTTGCCTGAACCACGTTGTTACAATATGTGAAAATCTTATCTTTTTCAACCTGGTTTTTCATAAGGGCCAAAAGTTGAATGTTCATCACACAAAGCTGTTAAAGCAAAGCAATCACTTAGCAAAGATTGAGCAAACTGAAGTTATCTCTTTTTTTTTTTTCCCTACTACATGCCTGCACAGTTAGATCTGATTTGCTTTCATTTTCACATCAAGTAAAAACTATCTGTAGTAGAGAAGCAATTGAAAAAAATAGATTGAACATAGTCAAAATACATTTTTACTGAAATTTCCATGTTTCCAATAAGAAGATGACTTCCTCCAGAGACTGACAATTTCTATGAAAAATACCTGAAAACAATCTTGTTTAAAATAGTATTGCAAGAAAATGTCAATCTGACATAATAAGAGCCTAACTGTACTCATCAAAAATAGATATACATAAATGAAGAGCACATCTTTTCAGAAAATAATCTGGTTTTGGATAAATCAAAGTTTAAAAAAATTCCAGTTGCTATGTTTCCAAAACACAGCAAACTCACACACATATAGGGACAACCAGTACTATTTACCCCACCCAATCAATGAATGATTGTGGAGAAACTACTTTTTGATAGCTGTTCTAAGCCAAAAATTGTATCAAATCACATCACACTATGAGAGGGGATTTCAGATCTAATTTCCCTAGAACATAGCATGTATCTAGATGTACATGGGCAATGTTAAATGTCAGAATCTGCCCTAAGGATTTCTCTTTTGGGACCTACCCAAATGGGGACACAGGCTCTTCTCCTGATCTGTTTTGGCCAGCTGTTTTCAGGGTTTTCAGACTAAGATAAAAGAAAACTCAAAGGAATAAATGACCTCATGAGATTTCCACTCCGTAAGGTAGAAGCCAGCTAAGAGCAGTTTATGATATTTCCCAGCTGTCAAAGTCATAAGGAAAGCCTTGTATTAACTAATTTAATATAAACAAGAACCTCCAGACTCCACTGACTTGGCTAACATCAAATTTGCATATAAAGATGTTCCAAAAACTAAAAGAGTTCGTTTTCCACGGATATATGTGCAGTAATTCCACAAAATATAAACTTTACAGGAAACGTTCGACATTTCATTCCATAATGTATGTTTTAATTAGCTGAATGTGATAATGGAACTGTGTCAGTTTTCAGGTTTCTAGCATTTAAACCAAATATTTTAGTTCACAAGGATGGGAGCTGCTCTGTGGGGTACTTCTATGGCAGGTGGCAGTCTGCTTTCTTTCAACACACACCGTGCATCCATTCATTAAAAAAAAAAAGGGAAAAAAAAGGAAAAAAAAATAAAAAAGAAAGCATTGAATAAATTCCAATTTGGCATGATTATGTGATGTGTGGCCTTTTGTTTGTGGAAACTCTCACCTATTGGCACTTGCAATTTTAGTATCATGTAATTAAATTGATTTTTTTGTCAAGTCAGTTTTAAACTATGTCTTTGAGGTAAAAGGCCAGTACATTAATCCACTGTGGTATTTATTATTTAAATACTAATCAAGAGGTCAATTAATGTTTTCACTGCTTTTGCAAATGAGTAATGGAGTACTGTGCAGAGCTCTTGGGACAGTCTACTGTTAAATAGGAATCCAATTTCATTCCTTCTTTTCAAATGGCCCTAAAGGTATTTATTATGCAGCTCTTTCCTTTTTTGTAGGTGACTAGCGTTTTTCACTGCAGCTCTAATGCCTACACTGCACATCCAAAAGCTTCTCAAATATTCTAGGATTCTGGTTCCAGTTTGCAAGTCCATCTCTATTTTCCCATAAAAGGGTGTGATGAGTATACAGCTGATTTAAATGTATGAATGACAGTGCCTCCGTGTACCAGACATGAACTAGGAGGTTTCTATTTGATTCATATTATCTACAATATTGAACACAAGGGAAATTAAGTCAGCAAGGAATGCTTAGACCCCTTGCTAGAATTGATTTACATGTATGGAAAAAGAGGTTCTGATATAAACATCCCCATGTTTACAAAACATCTATATAAGCTCTATTTCCCCCACTCATTAGGGATAACATTATTTAATGCATTTTATGTTAAAGCCAGAATTTCTGTTCCTTTTTCCTACAGGAGTCAAGCTTGCACAGCTACTTCATCACATAATGGAACTCCACACTGCTATGAAGTGATTTTAGTGCAATGTTCTTCTCCTCATGGTTGTCTGTTTCATGATAAATTGTAAAAATCTTTTGTCCCCAAAGTGTGCTGGTTATCCCAGCTTGGAGCAGAGATGCCAGATGTCAGCACAGGAGAGGAACAGGTTCAAGATCTTCATCCTAGCACAGTCCTCCTCACACCCTCTATGGCATCTGTTACTTTTTGCTCTATTTCCTTTGTTCTCTTGTTCAAAGTAGAAAAATCAGATAGACAGACACTAATACCACCTTCTGTGAAGATCATATAGAACTTTTGAGGAAGTGATACCCAATCTCTTCCTGCTGCTGTCTTTGGGAACAAGGTTGATTGACCAGCTAAAATCTCATTTCACTACTGCCTCTAATTTATACAAGCAAGAAAAAGCTATAGAAATGGCCTAGAATCTCTTATATTGTTCAAATACATTCTTCAAGTTAGGTCTTTTATATGATTTTGATAAATTGGGCAATTAGACTAGATTTTTTTAATCTCAATGAGTAACAATATGTAATGACAAGCAAAATTTGCTTCTCTGTAACATTTTAATGATTAAAATTATTTTTTTTAATCCTGTAAAGTACAGTTTAGAAGCCATCACTACTATACCAATAAATAAATCAAACCCAGAACATATACCTAGAAATGAGAGTTTGGGAAGAATTTTAAGTATTTTAGCCCCTCAGAATATAAGCTTTACCACAGTAGAGAAGAGAGCAGGATGCAAGCATGACCATTAAAAAAGAAATGGAAAAAACCCCACGAACACTGCAGAACAGGAAACGTGACTGAGCTCTGCACTTATACTGAGGGAAGACAGAAAATTTCCTTCAAGCTGTTTGTGCAAAACAAACCCTTTTGCTTAAGTCGAGCTGCAGACTGTCTGCCTCTTTTTTGACCTTGCTCATCCAGTCCCCATCCCTGATGTATGAAGTGAGAGGCGAGGTGCAGAAATGCAAATAGGGTTCCAAACGGGGGTCGTGTCCGCGCGTGCGATGCTGGGCCCTTCAACGAGGCTCTAAGAGCAAATCTACCTCAGAAATCTGGCATTACTGGTACTCATCAGGACAGGCATGCTCTCAAGGCAATCAAGGAGGTTGTCTGCCACTTAGCAGAGGTAGTTAATTGGCAGTTCTCCACATCCACTTGAAGAAGGGTGCTCAATAATAGGATTTTCTGCCTTCGTGTAAGGGGTGAAGCTTCATCACTGTGCAACAGATTTCTTTTTCATTGGACTTTTATCTGGGACTGAAGCTTTGAAGTCTAGGGTCCTGCTGCCACACTTATTTCTTTTATTGGTTCTTGCTCCTTTTCAGACCAAAGCAACACAAAAAATTGAAACAGACCATTTTATTTTTTATTATTAATGTATTTTTCACAGTTTTTTGACTTCATATTCAAAGATTTGTTCTCACAGGAAAAGCATATCATGTTCAATTTATATCACAGTAAGACCCAAAAGCTGACTTTCAGCCAAGTGCAATATGATGCTCTTAAAAAGACAATTTTACAGTATTTCCAACAGTTCTATTTCTGAGTGTGCTGAATGCTTTTGCCAAGACAAAATCTGACAAATGAGGTTCAGAATATGACTTCTGCTAATTGGAAGCTGTTAACAACTGAAGAGAAGCATGTGGTACCAAAGCTTCAATGCCAACAGAGGGAAGGGCTTCCTACCTGATGCGAGGTTACGCACAGGGTTGCACTGGTTCCCTGACCAAGGCTATTGTTGTTGGCACCCATGCTGGAGGGACAAGGATCTCATGGGCTGAGTGCAGGCACGGAGCCACCCCGACAGATGGCTTCTGTTGTGGGTACAGCGCCTGTGTTGTGTGCAATATGTCAGGGCAGTGATGCCCACTCAGAGAAGTGAACTGTCTGCTTCACCTTGATTATCCACACTGCCATTAACTCGGTTCTCAAGTCACTGCATTTTAAAAACCTGTTTGTAGAGAGATTTGTAGTATTCCTGGACTCGGCAGAGAGCTCGAGAGGCAAGAAGGGTAACAATGACAATCCCATCACCGCCTTTCATGCTTCAGCTTGAAGGATCCAGTAGTACGAGCCAAAAAAATTTTGGTGGGCCTGCCAAGGTTTGCAAATATGTCAAGGTGGGGAGGAAACTGTGTGACAGACCCTGTGCTTGAACGAAAATGACATGTGGACAATTGATTCTCTGGTGCTTTAAAGAGAGAGAGCTTTCTGAGTAACTGAGGCTCCACTTTGGCAAAGCAATTCTAGACACTGGAGGTATTTTAGCTGGATGCTCTTACTCCCCAGTAAGAAACAATACTATACTGAAAGCATTATTCATGATGTTTTGTCTGTTTGCCTGCTTTACAGCAGAGTAATAGAATGCTCCTGGAAAAAAAAAGTCCCTAAAATTGAGAATGGATAAATTATTTTCCTTAATATGACGATAACTTCAGCTTTCTTTCCAATTATGCAGTAATTGCCCAGTGCTATTGACCATGAATAATACATGACAGCTCATGGCATAAGAACAAATGGCTTCCTGAGCCAGCAGATCAATGAGGTCTGGCTTCCTAAGAACTTGCCTCTTGCCTTCTTCTCCCAGCATTCATGTTGCCACAATTTGGTGCTGGCTCTTGTTGTGCTTTCTACGTTGTGCATGGTGTAATGCACCCTCACCAGTTCTCCCACAGTGCTCCTTGCACATCAAAACACTCAACTCCCTCCTGTGTCTCCCTTTTACCATTTTGGAGATGCTGGCTGGCCAAGAGTCAGTCTGTGCTTGAAGGCAGCCTGCACGTACAGATTTGTTCTTTCATCAAGAAACCCAAACAGAATGGGACTTGCCTTCTGGAGAAAACAAGAGGATTTCCTCCTCTGTCAAATTTAGTTGACGTTCAAATGTGACAAGCAGGACTGCAATCACAGAAGTTTTGTTCACATAATAATGCAGATAAATAAAGAGTGCTTTTGGTCTTAAATCTAAAATATTTGTAATTTTTTCATGTATTATTCTATCTTTGAAGCAACTCAACATTCCCTTTTTTCTTTGCCACTTAACATGCCATCATAAACATTTTCTTGACTCAAAAATGTCTGATTATTATGGTTTATGTTCTGTACAGAAGCAGTCTCTGATGCTCTTCCTTTGCTTTTCAACAGAGATTTACTTGAAAAGGCTGAAGAGCAGTGTTAGTGAGGCTTTGGAATATACAGTGCATCATGATTCCAAGCACTTATTCCATTTTCATTACTTAACTGCACTTTCTAAACAAACTCTCTGTCATATAAGAAAATGTAATGTACCTGGAATAAATATTTTCCTTTCATTTAGATTCTATTTACTCCAATGTGCAACAATTGCAACCATCATTTGAAATGAGGTTTTCCCTCAGAAGGAGGAATATAAGAGCCTCTTTCCTATTCAGTTGGAATTACACAGATCATAAAGTCAAGAAAAAATGGAAATCAAATTAAATTGAGAAACACAACCTTCTTATGAACCCTTGTAATTCATTGCTTGTGGAGATCATTCTTATTTAACCAGAACCCAAGAGAGTACTCCAGAGACAGAATGTAAAGCTCCTTTCTGTACACCCTGCTGTACATGATACTGTATAAAACTTGTCATTAGATTGCCAATAGCTTGTTGAAGTCAATAGGGACAGAAGAAGTTTTCTGATGTTTGTTTCACTTGAGAAGCTTATTCTTGGTTTCTGTTGATTCTGTCTGATGTATGGCAGCTACATCAGGAAATGTTCTATTCTCTGAGTTCTAAACAAAGGTTACTTGGGAAGTGTCATGCATTTGTCTTGCCATTTTATGTGATTATCTATGAAAATAATGGCTAATAATTTTCATATAAATAGCCAGGCATTTCTCCATCCACTGTAACACTGTCAATGCTCATAGCAAATATAAATCTACTCATTCTGACATACAAAGGAACAATAGTCATTTCATAATTGATTTCTGTTTATGTTTACTGTTCATCAATAGAAATGTATTTCTGTAATGCAGTCATCTGTGAAATTCTACATGGTTTAGTTTGGACCAATAATATGTCTTGTAGTAAAGTGGCTATGTGAAAATTAACTACTCTAAAACCTTATTCACCTTCCACAGAGGTTATTTATCTAGGTCTTTCTAATTTGTCTTCCTTATTTTTATTCTTTTTCCTAACCAACACCCATATTTTAAGAGGAGAAGCCTTATTTATTCTAAGACAAAATTTTACAGTTTACCAGCTGAACAGGTTGCTGGACATTCATCCCTCTCCTTCCTCAGAGGTTGCTAAAGGAGTAGAGAACTGGTAGCTGCAGAGTGAACGGGATGTTCACCACTTCAGTCAGACAACTAATTACTCTCATATTTGCACACCTATCTTGGTAAAATTCCTATTGATTTAAATGCAACTAGATCTATTTCTGCTAGTTTTGCTATTGAATATATTTGAGGAAGAGGTGTGGAGTTTGCAGAGGCCAGATCCATAGTTAGATGGAATTTTAGGCAAGGATCCATATAAACCTTGGTAAGGCTTAACCCTTCCTTTGAGCAGTACTGAGTAAAGGACTGGTAATCAAAAGCAGTACCCCCTAAATTTCTGGCCACTTGGAACTGAACCACATCTCCATAAACAATTGTGAATTCATTTGTAAGTATAGGTTAGAATAATCAATATAAATTGTACCATGACATTTAGTAACACACATGCAGTGTTTTAGTATGGAATAATTGAAGACAGCACTTGGCAAAGATCAACAGGCCCAATCTAACTAAATTTACCCATGCCAAAGGGGGTCTTTAATGAGATTTGGATGACATGTAATATTTTTTGCCAAAATAATGCTTCATCTACTGGTATTTCATAGAAATCATAACGATTTCCCAAAGATGTAAAAACAAATTATATCCTTCTGTTCAGCATTCTATTTTTTTCCAACTACTTGATAAAAAAAGAAACCCCCAGGATTTTATTGAGAAATCCTTGTATTCTTACTTTTTAAGTGGCAGCTAATAATACCAACCCTTCAATACTCCACTCACTTGAACACAATGAAAACCTCTGGGGAGATCATTTAAGAAAATTAATGATATGGAGCTACCACATAAAATTCTGAATATCCTGAACAGGCTTTTTGAAAGAGATTTTTGATATATATCAGGCATTACAGTAAAATCTCTTTGGTGAATTAGAATTTTCCATCCTATCACACTGAGAGCCATTCAATGTGTTACAAAAAGGTATCATGCCTGATTTGATAGCCATGAGGAACTTGTATCTATCAATCACAGATGGACTGAATACAACACACACACCAGGCACCTTTGGGGAACATAAAGCTCTGAAATGTAGTTAGAGTGTAGCAGTACAGTTAATTTCTACTATTTTAGTATTTTACTCCCAGGCTGTCTTTAGACAATCATTCTTTAAAGGAAATTTAATTGTTTCAAATCCCTTATGGTTCTTGCCTGCATGTGAAAGGACACATTGAAAATACAAACAATATCAGAATGACACAAAGCTACTGCTTACTGCTTTTATTCTGAGGCACTATTCTTGGCTTCTCATTTGAATATTATGTTTTAACTTTTTAGTTTCTCTGCCAGAGGAGGTACTTGTGTTGCTCATAGGTAATTTAAATGAGAAAGAATACACATAGGAAATAATTCTCAGATTATATAGTCATTGCAGGCATGCTGGCCTAATTTTTTTGCATCCTTAGGTTTTGCTAAAAGACTTCTGATTGATTGCTAAAATACTGAAGGATCAGCTTCAGTGGACCTATTTTAAGGAATATTTATGTGACAGGTCTGTTTATTACATTTAAAATGAAGACAAAATCTTCATATTTTATT
>WAAE01015650.1:0-26059 GCA_013400495.1 Nicator chloris | reverse complement strand
TCATTTCATTTCATTTCATTTTCTAAACATTCCTAGATAAGATAATTTCCATCCTATAACATCTTCCTTGTGAGGGAAGGTGGAGGAGCAGGCACTGATTTCTTGTCTCTGG
The DNA here is from genome assembly GCA_013400495.1 of Nicator chloris. Classification (NCBI taxonomy): domain Eukaryota; kingdom Metazoa; phylum Chordata; class Aves; order Passeriformes; family Pycnonotidae; genus Nicator; species Nicator chloris. Next base: position 25,947 of record WAAE01015650.1, on the reverse strand, counting down.
TGACAGTGACAGGACACTAGGGAACGGAATGAAGCTGTGTCAGGGTAGGTTTAGGCTAGTTGCAAGGAAAAGATTTGCCACCCAGAAGACAGTTTGTCACCGGAACAAGGTTCCAAGGGTCTCAGGGCTGCCCTGTGCAGGGCAAGGGGTTGGACTTCAGTGATCCTTGTGAGTCCCTTCCAACTCAGGAGATTCTATGATTCTGTGATTTCGATGTGGTTGTAGCAGCTGTGAAGCACCCACTCCACAACGACAGAACGTCATCCATGCTTCAAGCTTGCTGACATCACACAACCAACTCAGTGCAGTAACGAGAGGAGCACAGAAGACATGGACACACGGGCGTGAATCTAGGAAACCATAAATCTGCACTGGTCTTGCACTGTGCTTTAAAAACTTCCGATACTGAAGAGGAGGAGCTCAGACATTTTAGCTTTTTGCTATGGCTGAACAACTCAGAATTTTGGGTTGATACGGTAGTGAGGCTGGTGTCTGGGGCTCTCTGCATCTCAGTGCATTGAGCAGTAGGGTAGCAACAGCTTCAGTAATTCTGGCAATTCACCATGCAGTATTAGTATTTCAGTGTGCACATTTTGTGAGACTGCACGTGTGGACTGTGTGTTTCTGCTGGAATTTTGTCAATAGTATTTGATTTCACCACCTCACTGAAAAACTGCCATTAAATGGCTATACTATAAAATACAGCAGAGAAATCTGGCTGTAGTATTTTATGCACACTCCAAAGGGCACAGTTTAACTTGCCAGATAACTCTATTTACATTTATGTTCCTTGCCTGTCTTGCGAACCATGGTGAAGGGAAAAATGTGAAATAGAAAATATGGAAAAATAGGGGGTGTTTTGGACACTCAGAGAACAAAAGATCACACAAATTGGCCTTTTAAAATTACATTCACCAGCTCAAATACCAAATGATATTTATTGTCTTACTTTTCATCATACAAATCCTCTTCAGCCCTACTAACATTATATACTTGAGTGCTTTTACCTCAAAGCTTTTTGCTTTGTCTGATTCTTTTATGAAAGAAAAATAGATACTTTTATTTCAGTGTGGTTTTAATTTTCTTTTTGGTATTGAAATATTTTCATTGAATTATAGGTATTAAAGACAGATTTCCTGTCCTAGCTAATTGGAGCTAACAATTTTTAAAGCTGAATTGAAATAAAAGAAGAACAAAACTTAAGCTATTTCAGGTTCATAATAGCTCAATTAATTAGTTATTCATTAACCAGCAATGTTGTTACTCAAGAAAAAAAATAAGGGACCTATTAGAATGAAAGTGCATAGAATGTACTGAAAGGTAACAGTGCCCTCACCAACGTCTTGTGGCATAATATTTCTAATGTCATGTTTATAATGCCCTAGGTTTATTGGAGCAGTATTTTATGCAACCATTGCCATCTGCAAAGACTTCAAATACTGACTTTCTGCAATGAAATATCACCTTCCATTTTCTGCCCATGGTTTAGATAGATGTGTATATATAGCTGTGAAGCTCAGAGAACTGAAAGCTAGTGTGGAAAACCGCTGCAAGGTTTGCCTTACTGGACCTTTTAAAGTTCCAAAGTCATCATCTTGACATCAAAAATTCTGGATGTGCTTCTTTTAGTCAAAACCTAATCAGATGTTGCTTGCTGTACCAGGGCCAAGGATTATATTTTCAGTATATTCCCAGGCAGACACTTGTCAGAGGCAGTTAACAATTTTTAAGCAGAAGTGGAACTTCTTAATCAGACGTTGGCCAAACAGAAAATCTGTTGGGAATGACACGTTGGACCATGCATTTTTTGCAGTTCATTTTTGAAGTAAGTTGTTACATGAATGTAAAATTTGCTTAAAATCTATCTAAAATAAACTGAGATAGCAAGATGCAGAAAAATTCAATCAGTTTAAAACCACAAAAGTTAGCTGTTTCATTAAATTTTCTGGGTCACTCTGGAAATCCTGAGCCTCGCTTGTAATAAAATGAAAATAAGTGCACTATCAGCAATTGTATCTGTGTTAATTAAAATATTAGAGAGAGATTGTGGAATTGTGATGACGTGCAATGAAGTCATTCTATCTGCCTAAAAATCTAGAAAAGTCCCTTTTATGGAAGTTAATCAAAATAAAAATGAAAAGTGTTAGTAATTCTCATGGATTATTATGCTGTGATTCTTTCAGAGATTTAAATAAATGATGAAGAAAAACAACAAACAAATTTGCTCTGCTTGGAATCACACAGACATATGCAACAGGTTTGACTTTTCATACACCCAGTAATTGGGGATGCTGGTGTAGATATCCGCTTCAGTAACACCTAAACTGTCCATGGACTGAATACAGTATAAATATATTTGTGCAGTACGTGTTAAACTGTGATTATGAATCTGCAAGTACACAGCCTATAGCCTGAAGCACATAAATTTGCATAGCGCTGTTCCATGCTGCACAAGGAGAGAGAGGCAAATTTATCTCCTGAGCTGATTCCTACCTAACAGACGTACGTATATCTTCATGATGATGCATTTCAAGCAGTAGCCATGTTCATAATTACTGTTGTCTCTTCCAGAAAGACCTTTTTGCTTTTCCAGAAACCTGAGCTGGTCTGTGCAGCCCTGTGCATGTACGCATCTCATTTCTTGCTCCAGCATGAGGTATGCTTGCTCCAGCACAAGAACTGCTTTATGACCTAAGGATGTGCCACGTACTTCTGTCCTACAAGTAGATTGTACAGGAAGCAAGAGAGGGGCAGGAGGTACACAGCCATTTACAACTGGAGTTAGTCTCAGCGGTGAACCCAGAATCAAGAGTTCTCATTCTCAGACAGTCACCTGGATCCAAATAATAGAATCATATGGATGGAGAGACTGGATGGCTGGATTTCTAGTGTTGTGGAACAACTTCAGCTCTCTCTAAAGCCACATTCCTAGGAAAGCTTTCAAATTAACTTTTGCTAGAATTTGTACAGACATTCAATCTTACCTAACAATATCTTACAAAAGTTCAAGATGATCCATGAAATCTTAACTTTTTCCTTGTGTGTATTAGGGCACACTTTTCAACTATATCTTCCCACTTCATTTTTTTCCTTGGGAGTCTTGGCTGACTCAATAAAAACTCTGGAATAAGTAAAAGCTTTTTTAGTATTATAAAATCTGGAAAGGAACTATGACAGCAGAAAATATGTTGGGTATGATCTTTGCCATCTACAATAATAAATCTGAAAATTGTATTCACTCACTTAGAAGAGGGTCCTGTACTACAGGCATTATTGCCATTCCAAATTCGAAACGAAAACATAAAATTTAGGTTCTTTAAAAAAGCAAGACCAGACCAAGCAGAAATATCTTACTACCTTAATATTAATGGAAATAAGTAAATCTTACTTGCATTTTCTTTTAATGGAAGTAAAATTTCTATCTTACTTCCATTTAAAATGGAAGCATCTTACATCCATATATATAAGGGGGATCTTAGTAGAGTTCACAGGTCTACTGCTCATTGTACTAAGATCAATTTTTCTAAAAGGCATTTCTACCTGCAAAGACAGGATATGTATTGTTGCAAGTTATAGAACTAACTCAGGCATACTGAATTGCCAAAGAACTTTTGGAAGATTATCAGAAAAATAATACTTCTGTCTCTACAAAGGTGTCAGGATAAAAACAGATCTGCCACCATAAGCCATCTTTTAAAAGAAAATGAATCCTCAGTGGATTCCATTGTGGAAAAATAGAGACTGATATATTATTCTGTATACTGAAAGGTAAAGAATGAGTTTTACAGTGGTGGTTCAGCTGCTTTTAAATCCTTAAGGGTGAGAAGGAGAAAACAATATATTCTTATGTCTGAATAGCAGGCAAAACATATGACATAAAAGGCTTCTGGAGCTGAAAATGGTTCCTCAGAGAAAGAACTTTGGTAATATAATGACAAAAGACATTGGGGGAAAATAGAGGCCTTTTTGTTGTTTCATAAAACCAGAATGCATCTCCTTCTCCCCCACAGTGCAAGTGAGCCTTTAACTCTGGAGAGGTGTGACAAGAAATCTGCCACACCTTGGCACAGCGCTGGGATGCTCTGGCTCCATCCCTGGCTCTTCTCTGACAGTGTTACAAAGCTGCCTTTCACCCAGAGAAGTCTGTAGCAGCCACCTGACTGTGAATCTGTGCAGGGAGAGAAAGCCAGAGCACAGACTCTGCAGTCTCAGTGTGGTTCACCACTTGGAGATGGCTGGTGGTGCAACCCTGCAGTGGTCAGCTACTTGGTACACCTCTGCAACAACTGGACCAAAATCCTAGCTCTGTGCCATTTGTAACTGACCCACGAGGCACAGCATTTTCTCCATTGCCTCCATGTATTTCATGGCCAGTACCAAAACAGATCTGTCCAAACAACTGAGCTCTGGTTGATGTTACCAGTTATTAGGCGCTTTGCAAAAGGTTGCCATGGTTGTTTTGGTACAGGATAAAACCTCTTGATTGCAGAGACAAATTGCTGCAGATGTTAAATATCTATTTTTTGACAAAGCAATTCTGCTGAAAAAAATTGTGCAAGTGTAACCCAGAAGAAGAAATTCAGTCTTTAAAGTTTGTAATAACAGTTGTGGTGCAATTAAAAACAAGTTAGTAGAAGCTGTCAGGCAGGAGTGTCTTATGCAGCAGGAAAGCCAAGAGGCTTGGAATAGCTCCACTTTTCTCTAGGAGCTATTTGAACTAAAATGTGCTCTTTTCATCCATTTTGCCGATCTAAGTAAGCTTACACATTAAACAACAATGACTGTTTAAACTGTTTTCAGGATTGTTTTAGATTGTTTTGGGGTTTTTTGTAGAAATCAGCAAGTGTTGGCCTCTTGGAGAGGAGAAAAAGTGATAGAAAAAAAGCTTCTACAAATAGTACTGTAATGAAAGCTGCTAATGACTGAGATCCAAGAATCATCTGTATCTATGAGGATTACTGATCCAACACAATGAACACATCAGAACTTTGCTTTTCACTCAGGAGATGGAGCAGTTAGTGCTCCTTAAAATAATAACAAAGATGAATGGACAGATCTCTGCAGTAAGTCTGCATGGTATGTCAGAGGTTAACCACGTAGGTTTATGGATTTGCCAAGCTGCAAAAGGGGAAGGATAGATAGAGTGAACAGAGGGGCAAATGTATGAGACGGAGACAGAAAGTCTGGAACAGCAGCTGAAGGTCAGAAAAACTCTAGAGAAAATGAGTCTGTCTAGAGCTGTCAGGTCAGAATCTCCTTCCTCAAGTGTCCTGTGTTTTATGCTGATGACCTTTCAGTAGGTCAGGATTAAAATGTTCACACTGCGCTCATGAGGAAGTACGTGCCAAATAACCGATCTGTGGCAAGCCAAGCCAGAAAAAAATCTCTACTGAAGTTTGTGCCAATCGTATGTGCTAATGTGTGAATGACTGGAGAGTCTAGACTTGAGACCAAGATGAAATATGTGCTAAGTGATAAACCTGGAGTTTCCTGGGCACATAATTGAAAAATCTGATGGGTTTCCAACTGCCAGCTTTAATGACTGTGGATTTGTTGTACATTTGTGGGAAACAACAACAACAAAAATAGAACAAGTCTCAGAGAGTTCCCGAAAGCAGCTGTGGCATTAATCTTTCTGGTGTATGGACTGAGTCTCATTTAAAAACATTTGAAGCTTTTGCTTCTCTATCCAAAATAAAGGTATACTTCTTTGGAAACTACACACCTGCTGGTGTTTTACAAAGTGAACTCATACACACAAATCTGTTGTCTTCGGTGGCATGAGGATTGGTGGGTTTGCAAGTCTCACTATATGCAGTTCCCATATTTTGCAGCAGATTTTGGATAACTAGAATTTAGTGTCCTGTTTTGTAAAGTAACTTTAGAAGCATTGCAGTTGTATTTTATTGATTATTATCCCTTTTATAATCCCCATGGAAAAAGTCTTGTCTACTAGTTGTCTACTACATTTATGTAGTTTTCTATTATTCTCATGAAGATTTGCACTTTTTCTGGTTTCTTTTCCTGCTGTTTGTTAGTCTTTCATACATTTAAGTTTCTTGTATAACTGACTTTCCTCTTCTTGGGTACCAACATAACTTCCTAACCTCTTTCCTTAATAGAACTCCCCTATAATCATGTCAGATCTAAAAATCTATTGTTCCAGTACTCACACAGTCTCCATCTCCCTAGGGTAGCTCCCACTGTAAACACATGTCAGTTACAAAGGCCCAAATCTCCGTCATATTTCTGGTACTTAAACCATCTGCTCATTCTTTAGCACTTTCACTGTTTGTTTACTAACACGAGAATATCACTGAATCTCATCTAAATCTCTGAGGACAGCCAGTACCTAACTAAATAGGAACCTTAAAACATTTACTGTAAGAATGCTAGGGGGGAAAAAGTGATAGTAAGGTAAAAAAGAAAATACTAGTTAGCCCCCTGGCCTGCACACCCCTCCCCCCCACAAAATTCAGTGAAGCAGAGACCAGTATCCAAGGACATCATATGGCAAGTAGGAAATAAAAGAAAGCACTTTGAAAAATGCATACAAGAGGAAGAACATAAAGAGCAAGACTGAAGGTTAATACCAGTGCCAGAATCAGGCAGATTTATGTGAGGAACCATAGGCCTTTTACCAGGGGAAGGACAGGAAGGAAGTATTTCTGCCAGGGACAAGAACACCTATTTCTGAAAAGCAATGAAGGATTCACTCTTTGTAATAAATTTCAAGGCTAATTCTCTTCCAAGGCTCCTATTTAATTAGAACAAGGTTGACAATTCCCAGACAGAATTCCGAGGATCTTCAGCAATACCATTACATTAACTCTTCAAGGAAGTGCCGAGAGAAGTACAAATCAGGATTTTCAAGCCTTCCTGACAATGTTAACTGGATGCCACCTGCTAGTCTCAAACTACTCTGTGCAGGAGACATCTAAACCATCATTCCCTTGTGTGTGATCTTAATACATTATGATGCTGATGAAAATGAATCCAGCTTCTACTGGGTGCGAATTTGCACTCTGAAGAATGCAGTTTTATTTTCTCTCCTTTCCATCAATCTCCCAAACATAATGTAATATCCCCCTCTTCCTCAGATAACAGTCTCTCCAGAAGTCAAATTATGTTCATTTTTTACTAATTACATGTTTGGCACCCTAATATGACCATTATGAATGTTATTTTATTGGCTCTCAACTCCGCCAAAAGCAACAAGTATCAGTTCCTGTAAAGTGTGACATGAACTGTTAATTAGACTCAGATGTTCAGCTTTAGTTTCTCATTTCGAAGCTATTAGGAACATGCCAATTGTGACACAGCAGGTAAATAATAATCTGAAACTCTATTTCATAGCAATTACAAAGAAGCCAAGATAAATGTGCAAGTTACAAACGGATTTAAAAAGCACAGTGTGCTTAATGACTGCTTACACATATTACAAAACTTGACTGTTCCTCATAGTCATTGATACAAGTTGTACAACAGAAGGGTGCATTTTGATGAGAAGGCAGGGAGATCTGTAGTGTTACTGCATCTTCCAGCTCTGTATATACAGGACAGGATAAGCAAATGCCATCCTCACTAAAGAGGACGGAAGTGTTTTGCTCCTGGTAGTCACTGTTCTCTGGTGCCATGCGGGCACACGTGTGACAAGAAATGACAGGGGCCAATCACACTCACAGGTTTGACCAGCCTGATGACACGACAGTTCTAGAAGTGTGTTAGGAAACACAAGATGCCTCAATATTTCCATCTTTTGGAGTTCTGACGGCTTTGTGGCAAAGTGCTGCATTTAGTGTGACTTTGATGTGAAGCAGCACTGCTTGCCACTGGCTCCAGTAAATTCGGTAAGCAGAGCATTCAGAAGTAGCGCTGTCTTTCTTAAGCTTGAGCATTAAAGTTGGTCTTGTAATTGGTTGTAAACTGAAACTTTTGAGGTTTTGGTTTTATTTGGTTTTTTTTCACATTGCCATCACACTTGTGCCAAAGCTCCGAGATTATTTTTCCCAGGTGACTGTTTTAAGGGAAAGAGACATAGCTGGGTAACCATAAAAAATTAAACCACCTTTTATTACAAAGCAGCCTTGAACTTACATCCTCACAAGATATGCTGATATCACTACAGATTGGAATATTTGTATCTCACCATAACAGAACACTATGTTCTGCAGCAAAAAAGGGCAGATCTGTAGCATGCAGACATTGCCCCAAGTTCATGAAAAAAAAAAAACCCAGACAAACAAAAAACCAACCAAACAAAAAAAACCCACAACAAGTGGTAAAGCAGTAGAAATGTTAAAAAAACCACACACTGCTAAAAATTTTTTTGTAAGAGGCATTAGGTGAACAAAATACCAGCTTTTTCTGAAGGACTACATTTTGGTTAGCTTGGGTCTTCTGTGCTATCTTATGATTGTTTACGATACATTTACTGACTCTTTCCTCTATCTACCAAATTTTCATAATTCCCACTACATTTTATGATGCCTTTGGTGAATATAAATTTCAGTGGCCAGCGATTCCAGGGATGATAAGAAAAAGATCTCAGTACTGGAACTTCTTTCAATATATAGAGAGCTGGCTGAGGCCTTGCAGTACCAGGAGGGAAATGTTCAGAAAGATGTGACCAAGGAGTATAAAGTTCTTTGGGAGGGGTCACCTCCATATACCCAAATTAAGAGCAACACCTCTGACATTCCCCATGTCTGAGAGTGAAATACCACTCAATGGTGTTAAGAAAACTTACAGAAATCATATTTCTTTTGTGATTTCTGAACTTTGAAAGTGGAGTTTGGAGCAAATTTTTAAGGGGTTTCCTTGAGTTTTAGAGTATAACTTTTGAAAAAGTTACTCCGTTGTTCCCTCTTTACTTCTTTATACAAGTCAGTGTTAACACACTTTCCCCAATTATCTATATTTACATGTGCTATTGAATTCCTCCAAAACAGATTCTCAGTTTTCCTTGGGATATGGATCTTCCATGGATGGCTCCTTTGAGCCCATATCCTGAATACGCCTCCTGCCTTGCAATACCCAGAAAAGCAAAACTTCCCATGTGTACTCATTATTTTTTCTCTGCTAACAGATACGAAGTGAAGGGTAATTTCTTTCTGCTTCTTGAAAAGGCTTTGTGGTAAACAAAGAGTTGTAATTCACATAACTGCAATATAGAGCAATACACAAACTACTCACAGTCACACAGGATTGTCAGCATTATCAAAGGCTGTTGACATTGCTGAACTGAAAACAGACACACTGACTTCACCCTCAATGGCTTGACACGTTTTCCCATGTGTAGTCATTTAAAACCCAACCAGAACCCTGGTAAAAGACCTTTCCATGTCTGCTCAGTGTCACCCAGTGCTCTGCACATTGGTGCACTTCATTTAGGATCCCTGACTAAATTTATCCCCCATTCCCATCACTTTTCTGAAAATCAGCTCCTTGGCACCTCTATAGCAGAAACTGGAAATATATTAAATTATCCCTCCTTTTCCCTTTTGCAATAGCATTTGTAGTAAAATGCAAGTGTAAGTCAATGTTACAGCATTCCCCAGAAGGTGTTGCCCTCAGTCTAATCTTTTCATTACAAAAAATGTTTGATGATCAGATCCTATCAGTTAAAAATGTTTCTTCACTAGTGAATTTAGAAAAATGTAATAAAGCTCTGTCAAAAAAAAATTAAAATACTCTTGAAATTCATATCAATGGAATTCTGAGTGAAAATAGCATGAAAAAGGTAAGATAGGACTTGCACAAATGTAACGGGAGGGAAAATGGAAGAGAAGCATAAAATAAAAATGGGCAGCATTTTTCCCCTCTCTCCTGCAAATGGTAGAGCAACAAAGAGGAAGCAACAGAGCCTGAAAATCACAGAGCAAGCATACGAAAAATGGAAACAGACAGAGGAAATTAATAATTTCCTGTACAACAGAACAGTGTTTTCAAGATAAACAATAGGCTTATAAATGAAAACAACAAAAGGAGAAAATTTCTAGAGAACATTCTTTCTTTTTGAAATGCTAACAGCCCAGATTCTATGTATGTTCTGAAAGAAGCCTTTTCAAGAAAAAGCTTTGTGATTGGGCTAAATTTAGCTAATATATTTTCTTGGGGTTTTTTTGAATTCAATCAAGTATGTCTGAAATGTATAAAAATATTTAGCCCAGAAGATACATCAGAGTAACAGCTTTTCATGTGGATACCAGGAATAGACAGCTAGAATGCTCTTTGCATAAAATTATGTGTGCTTCTTTATGATAGCTGTGTTATTTGCATTAAAGAGCAAGTTAAGGATACATTATATTAAATTATCTGGGACATTATTAACACATGAATAAAACATGCCTTTGGTAATGTAAAGTAATACTTTTGGCCTGTGAGAGTCCCTAACATTTAATGGAGAGGAAAAATACACTTCAAGGAGCAAAACCCAGCATGGGCCAGCACACAGTGCTATCGCTCTGCTCACATGGGTGATACTGATTTGCATCAAGTGAGGGCTTGGAATGAAACACTCCCCTTTCCCAGTGACAGTCACCAAGTAAAGCAGGTGCAGATGCGATTTAGGGACACCCAGTGATGTGGTCTAAGACAGCTGATCTGTGACCCTTAAATCTGCAGTTTGTGAGCAACTCCAGAACAGCTCCAAATCCTGGGCAAAGTCCCACAAATAGCAATGTGGGTTTGATGTCTAAAGGTTGGCAAGCAGTTCAAATTCCCAGCTTTGGGAGCAGCTGAGCCAAGCCCAGGCTAATCAGTCTGATATCAGTGGCTGTTGTGATGTCCAAAGGAATCTCCAACCACATGCTGCAGGCCTCATGAGAGACATATGTCTTACACATATGCACTTGGTTTTAGGGTCACGGTAAATGGCCAGCACTGTGTAAGGGACAGAGACTCATCAGTGAGACAAAACTTAAGGCAGAATATTTGTTCAGGCTTCAGACTGTAATTCTCTTGCACCACTGGAAAACTGACAAAAGTAGCTTCAAGCTTGTTATTCGAGAACTAAGCACTCAGTCAGTATCAGCTAAAATCTCTATTTTTCCTTCTAGCTAGGACTGTATCAGAGATAAGGCTGCAACCAGCACATAAGAAGATAAGAAGGGTAGGGTTCTTTTTCTATGTTGTTGTACGTCAGTACTTCTGAACATTAACTTATTTTGATGATCACTAAAAGTTTTAAAATCATTTTCAAATTAATTTCCTGGCCAGAGGAAAATGGCAGATAATTTATATAGCCTGTAGAGACTCCTACTTGTCATGCTTGACAAGGAAGACATGATGAGTTTCTTTTGCTTCATTTCCCCCACTATTCTGACATGAAAATGAGGGGAGGATGTGATGTGATTGCAATGTACATGTGAGAAAAGGAGAGGAGGCACTGAAATTTTCCTACTTAATTACAAATCATAGGCTTATGTAACACTAAATTTTGTCTACTGCGGATTTTATTTTAAAAAAAATTCTGTTTAAAAGGAATAAAAACCATAGAAATAAAGTATATAGGCAATTTTCTGTTTGCTTAAGATTATAAGGGATGTCATCTATCGCTTACACTGATTACATTGTAATTACACTGAGCTCTCCAAAGTATGTGTTGGCCCTAAACTCATCAGCAGTCCTTTATTCTTAACAAAAGGTAATATTAGAAGTGAAGACAACCAAACAATCTGTCCCAAAGAATTTTGTGGATTTTTAGCTAGACCATCAGTCAGTCCCAGCAGCTGTCTGAGTTTACTTCATAAAGAAAGGAGTTCCAGCCTGTAGAATACTTTAGCCACTAAAGGTTTTTACTGATGCAGCTGTAAAAAAATTCTAGATTTTTGCATTACTTATTTAATATTCAGCTCTGTGGGTGTTCAGACAACATCAGTGGTGGAAGTCACTGGAAGTCAGATACTTTGGGGGTTCACTGAGGTAACAATTCTGTTTAGCTTAATTATGTAGTGGAAAGATGACACAAATACTTTGCACAAACAGAAGAATGTGCAGGAATTACAATTATTTGTCTTTCTAATTAAACCTCCCATTTGGCCTCTTTGTTACAAGCTTGATTTTATGAGCTCACCATGCATGTCATTCTATGAGTCATGGAGTAGTTAAACTGGTAGACTATATATAAATTTCATCTCCTATTGGACAACTTAATGGGATTCTCTTGTGTGTTTGGGTGTTTGTTTTTGTTTGCTGAAAATGCTCTGAAACAGTGGAAATCAATCGAAGTTAAAAGTAAAACACTGGGGGTTTGATTCAAAGGTGATTAAAATCAGTAGAAAGTTTTAATGGATGTCACAATTTAAGACATTACGACAGTAATGCAGGTGACACCAAGTTGGGCAGGACAGTTGATCTGCTGGAGGGCAGGAAGGCTCTGCAGAGGGATCTGGACGGGCTGGATCCGTATGGCAAGGCCAACAGCATGAGGTTCAACAAAACGGAGTCTTGGTCATTAGCCTTGAGCCACGACAACTCCTTGCAGCACTTGAGGCAGAGTGGCTGAAAAGCTGTCAGGCAGAAAAGGACCTGAGGGTGCTGGTCAGCAGCTAAACACGATCCAGTGTGTGCCCAGGTAGCCAAGAAGGCCAATGGCATCCTGGCTTGTAACAAAAACAGTGCAGCCAGCAGAGCCAGGGCAGGGATTTTCCCCCTGTACTCAGCAGTGGTGAGGCCACAGCTAGAATCGGGCATCCAGCTCTGGACCCCTCACCAAAAGAAAGACATTGAGGTGATGGAGCAACTTCCAGAGAAGGACAACAGAACAGGCACAGGGTCTAGAGAGTCTGTGAGAAGTGGCTGAGGGAGCTGGGGTTGTTCAGCCTGGAGAAAAGGCGGCCCAGGGGAGACCTTATCACTCTCTACAACTGCCTGAAAGGAGGCTGTAGCCAGGTGGGGGTCGGCCCCTTCTCCCAGGAACCAGCAACAGGACAAGAGGACACAGCCTCAAGCTGCACCAGGCGAGGTTCAGGTTGGCCATCAGGAAGGATTTTTCCACTGAAAGGGTGGTTAAGAATTGGAACAAGCTGCCCCAGAAGGATGTGTAGTCACCATCCCCAGAAACCTTCAAGAAACAACCAGACGCGGCACTCAGTGCTGTTTTCAGTTGGCATGGTGGTGTTTGTTCAAAGGTGGGACTCAGTGATCTTGGAGGTGTTTTCCAGCCTTAAAAAGTCATTTCCTCTATGATTCTATGATAAATACAGAAGAGTTTCATAACTTCATTTTAATTGGAAAAATAGTTTAATAGAACTGTATTTATAGTTCTGAATTAAATTCCTGCCTAATATTCCTTGAGTATGAAAAAAAATTAAAACTTTTTTCTCTTTGAATAATTTTAGTAAGATGAAGACTCTTCAAGAAAAATTAGAGTTCACAATTTTTTGCCTACAAGAAGTGAAAGTACACCACTCTGATAGAAACCTGATAAAAAAATAGAGGATGCTGTAAGAGGGGCCATGATTAAGGTCTATATTATAGAGTTGTTATTACAATTGCCAAGGGTGAACGACTCTTTGCACACACCAAATACAAAATTACTTTAATTTTGTTTTTATTTTCAGTCCTACTGTCTGTATACTTTTTGATTAGGCACTACTGAAAATGAGTGCTGTGAATCCACCAAAAAACCCAGTTTTCCGGCGTGAGGAGGTTGTAAGACACTTGATCTCCCACCACAGGGAAAGATGTTTGTCCTCACTAGGGCTTACAGGAAAATGCTTACAGGAAAATTAGCACCATGAAAGTTAGCCTTTAATTTACCAAACAAGCTGTGCAAGTAGAAACAGGAAAAAACTTGGGTAAAAGGGACACAATTTTTTTTTCAAGCATATTATATTTGCACCCCTCAACAAATACATTTTTTGATACACACAATAATTTGAAGAGGTCATGTAGTGTCTGTGACAATATAATAGATTTTATAAGTTTTGTAGAAACAGCATTCTCATAGGTGATGCTGAGTAAAGTTAGGAAAGGTCAGAATTAAGAAGAAAGCAGTCAATAAACAGGCAGTGTAAAAATATTCAGGGCCTAATGCTTTGTTCATAATATTATATATGGTTATATACATGTGTTTATATATTATGTGTATATTTTATACCTAAAGACCACATATAACATAAACATGCAGGTCTATACACACATATGCATATAATTTGATTTTATTGCTTGATATATAACATATCAAAAAGAAATAATATGCTACAATCTAATATATGAAGAGATACTCATATATATACATAGATATGTTCTGCATTTATGACATTTAAAATCTTGACCTTTATTTTGATTTGAGCATTGTTGAAACTTTGAACAAAGACTCTTCTTGAGAAAGACTTGCCTGTGTAAAAAATCCCTACTTCTGGGGATTTCATAGTGTTGGGAAAATCTTTATAGTTTCATAACATGTATGCATATTTTCTTTGCCAAATGAAGAACATTTTTGGCCTAGTTTTAGGTAATTTTTATTAACATTATCATTAGTAATTAGTAACTTGGCACATAAGCAAGTACTAAAGCAGTGTGCAGTGAAATTTAAAACAGCCAAGACCGAAGTAAGAGACAGTAGGCAGATTATTGGCATTAAAATGTTTCAAAATTAAGAACACTTGGGGTAATTTTAACTGTTTCCAAGAGGCTAAAACTCTGGTAGCTGAATCCAAAGTAACAACTTTCTTCTGAACCTTAATGCTTTGGCTTCAGAGAGCTTTGATTAATTAAAACACACACAAAATAAAGGAGGTGGGGGTGAAGGAAATTTAAAAATATTTTAATATTCCAAATCTTTGCCGTTTGTTCAGATAAATGCCTGTATGCTTTGCTCATGAGTCTCTGTGCCAAGCTTCCAGCAGCAGCAGCTTGTTGCCATCAGACCACAGACAAGAAGACAGTGAACAAGGTGACAGAGTGAACCATGCACATCTGTTTGTCCCTGGAGGCTGGGTCGCCTGTATCGGCTGGGGACAAATGAAGCCGAATATAGCTATCCAGTGTTAGCGTCTGTCAAAACCCAGCACAATTTGGCTAATTCTTTCCTCCTGATATAATTATCTGTTTAGCTGAAGAGTTACCATCTTCATTATAATTCTGAACATCTCCTCAATCTATATTAATTATATGGATAATATTATTTAAAACACAGAGCTCACGGAGTCACATCACCAGTCAAGGAAGCACATTAGCCTCAGGCTAATTGCTCAAGTAAATTGTTGGGCTTCTGTATGTACAATTTAATTCTGTTCACAACATAAATAATCACTAACTTTGCCTAAGTTACCTTTTCAGTATAGTTCCTATTCATGCTTTCCTATTCTGCATAAATGTAGAACATATCTATGTATATATATGTGTCTCTTCATATATTAGTTTGTAGCATACTATTTCTTTTTGAAGGAATTTTCTGCCAAGTGAATTAAAAAAATTATTTATCTTCAGGTATCTGTAATTGGAAAGTCATTCCCTGAGCAGTGTCTGTGCTGGTTTGTCATGAAATGGAGTCATGGTAAGAATTAAAGCAGAAACCAGTATGCACACAGATCTAATGGAATTTATAAACCATTTGTAAATCTAAGCAGCAAATGTATTCTATTGCATAAGAGAGGATAAATGGCGAGTGATAAGCCAGTTGCAATGCAAAAATCACAAAGCCAATTATATCAGTTATAATTGATAGAATAATAAACACAGAAAATTGCAGATACATTTAGTTGACTTTGTTGACAATCAACCAAAGCCACCAAGTTCATGCATTTTAGCCTTGCAGGGAGGATTAATCTAGATGTGTTTTGCAAAGCAGACTGAGAGCATTTTCCCTTGCACAAAAAAAACCCAGCTGATATATCTGGATACACTAGGAAATCATAAAGCACATGGATATAAGTGGACATCATTCTTGGTACAGTAATTAAAAAACAACAACAAAAAAATAAAACTGGTTTGGCAATAATTACTGCCATTCCAGATGAGGCAATTAGAAGCTCAGCTTAGTAAAAATTTCATGTTTAACACATCACAATTAAGTCAAGCTGGCTTATGAAGTGGGTCAGTAGTAAAGAGAAATGCATTATGTCTGCTTGAAAATCAGTCAGGGTCTATGGGGGGAAGCATTGGACTGTGGAACAGAAACATTAACTAGCAGATTCACTGGAATCAGACCAAATCAGATTTAATTCAGGATACATTTTCAGTGCAAAGATGTGTTAGAAACAAGATGTATAGCTATTTTCACCAACAAACAATTTAATTCTATAAACTTGTTTGTCACCAGTCACAAATTAAAATGGTTTCTACCTTCTTAGGCTGCTCAATGCCACCCTAAACACACCTCCTCAAACATGACAGGTGATCTGCACAAATTATCTTCTCTGCTCAGAAGGATTATGCTTTTCTGTGGGAAATGACAGAGCCTGGTGCTGTCTCTGCTTGCACTTCACATTTCCTGGGTTAATTGATCCTCCAGCACAGGAGGCACGTTCTGATCTGTTCTTGAAAACACATTCAGGTTCCTTTGAAGTCTCTAGTAGTGTTTCTGCTGACTTCAAACAGCTTGAAAATAGTTCTGTTATGGGTAAACAGGGAAGAAAAATAAGGTAAGCAAGGAAAAGTAGCTTGGAAAAACTACTGTTGGTACTGATCTAGAAAGAAAACATATACATGACACAGCATGCGATAACAAGGTGTTCTCGTGTAACAGCTGCATCATAAAGGATCAATATTACATGCACAGGCATTTAGGAGGGAAGTTTCAGCAAAATTATCAAGTTTGCAGGTAGTACATTGCTGAAGTCAATGCTTCAATATAGGTCACTGCTGAGGTAACATTTCCTAGACAAGTTTCATGCCAGCAGAGCCCCCAGACTATTGCTACCATTACTCGACTCATGAAGGCTGACAGCCTGGAAGCTGTGTGCACCCAAGATTGCCTCTGAACTAACATGCCCTGCCTTCAGACAGCACCTTTTGCTGTGGATGTGACCTCCCACACCTGCCAGGCACCGCTGCTGCACCGTGTGAGCTTGTGTCCAATGATAAATTAGGGACTCCCTGCCTTGGTCTCCATTTGTACCACAAGCAGACTTTCAGGCATCCAGAGCGTTAATAATCCATGGTATCTGCTGCTTCTGAAGATATTAAATTAATCAGGAGGTTTAATCACAACTGCACAAACATTACAGGTATCCCTGGCTGCTCCCAGTCTGCTCAGATTTGCCCATTGCAAAATGATTTCCCTTCTATTTGTACAAAGCCTTCAGTAACTAAAAAAAAAAAAAAAAAAATTAGGTGGCCTTCTGCATGAAGTATTTGCTTGACTAGGACAGTTTTCTAATCCTAGGCTGTTGTTTTAGAAAATCAGAACCTTAGAATGCTGCAACTGCGCTTGTAAAAAAAATTTAGATTCCCTATGGCTGATTTAAAAGTATGAAGGAATATAGGCTAGCTCTGCATTGCAAATATTTTGCTTAGCAAGCCACAGTCACAACTCCAGTGCTAGAAGCAAAGTCTTGATGTCAGCTATAGTGCTGTTCTGACTGTCCATCTGCTCAGGCTTTACATTTTGGAACAAGAATCTGTGGGGTGTATTACCACTCTCCAGATTATATAGCTGGAGGATATTTACATACATATTTGTATATGGAAGCAGCCTTGCCCCATCTCCTTCAATATGCTTTATGAATTGTTCAGTTGAACTGGCAGGTGCTATTGGTAATTCAGACATAAAACTGTTTTCCTAAGTATTACCTCAATCAACCTTCCTTATCTAAGAAAAATCCTGCTCAGTGTAAGCTGACTGTTAGGAAATGACCATGAGAGTTTTTGGAGGAAGAGAGGAAAGGAGAGAGAAAAGTATTCCAGGAGATGTACAGAAACCTATTTCCCCTTTTCACCACTACTAATTTACAGAGACACACACATCTCTTAGGTCTGTTCCATGTATTGCTACTGAATACACAGTATGCTGGCTTTAAAAGGTAGATTTGGAAATGCTGACGAAAAATCTGAAAGCTAGGAAGAACTAGCCAGTTCTTTGACTTCTTGTGTATCTTGAATTTCTCTCAGTTATTTTCATATTAACCTCAGTAATTTGAATTCAGCCAACATGTATTCCCAGAAATAATTCAAATTTCATTTGAAGATCTCAAGAATAAGTGTGATAATAAAAATACTGTTCTTGTTAATATTTACAGCTTATCTTGGTGGTTTGGATAATTGAGTAATTATGGCTTTTATAAAAACGTACTTAATTTTTCTCATCTAAATTATACAGCTTTAAGTCCAGAACATTTAATTTCATTACATTTTTTTAAGTGAGCTGGAAAAGTCCTAAAATACCTACCATTTTCTCTTCCTGAAGATACTTTTACAACAGAATCACACTGCCTCTCTTACTTCCCTTAAATATACTTTAAAAAGTGAACCCTTCAATTCTTCGGAAGAAAGCCATGTTTTACAGATCATTCATCACTTCTGGTCTTAGACCTTCCCTGTGTGCAAATTTTCATAATCCTCCTAAAACTGTGGGTAGCCATGGGATTCAGCGTGTTCCTTCCATAAGAAAAACAAGGCATTTCCAGAGGTAAAGCCATGTATTTGCTAATTCCCTCCCTCTATAAATAAGGATAACACCAGGCTGTCGCAAGCCCGACAGGCTGCGATGCTCAGAGATGTCGGTCGAGGGTCCGCAGTGGCCGCTAAGAAGAAAGACGGGCACACTCCGATGCAGTCTGAAACAGAACCGGTCTATCAGGCAAAATAACAAACTGCAGAAAGCCAAGCACCAGATATGGGAATGCACTGAAGGGCAGGGTCCAGGGTGGATACAGTATTTATATAAGGTAGGGTTAGGGTGGAATTTGAGGGACTGGACTCAACGGGGGAACACGATGACGAATATTCATAACAATGCAGCAAAAATATCACTGAACAAACAGAAAACTTTCTAGTCTAATTAACATAGAGAACTCCCATGGGGCCATGAGGGTGAGATTTCTCTCACCCTAACCAGGGGGATTTCTCCCACAGCCTTAACTCAAAGTTTTCTTTGACCCCTCAACACTAGACTCTTTGTCTAATGTGTACAGTTGTATTATTTTATTTTTTTAACCTGGTTCTTGGTTACTGATGAGTATATTGAGTCATTCTGCACTGAAAACTACCCCTTGAAAATCTTCAGTGGAAATTCCTGCACTAGGTACTCCGTTCACCTCTTATTTCTTATTAATGACAAGTTTTGAGAGCGTCAGGTCAGCTCTCATCTAATTATCTTGAGCATAAATGCCAGATTTCAATCTGAAGGTCATAAAGTACGAATCAAACTGCTTACTGAAAGGCCTTGTGCTTTACGGAGCCTTTATCAGCCAAAATCATTATCTAAATTCAAATTGATGTTATATATTGTAAAACAGATATACTTTGGGGACATTTTTTAGCTTATGGGGGTTTTCTTCTGTTGTTCTTTTCCCACACAGGAAGCTACAGTGGCTGCCATTAATAATCTTCTCTCCCATCACTTCTTTACGGATTGAATCCAGTTATTACTCCCAAGAAGACCGTGACTCTCCAACCAAAATAGTGTCCTGTCTGCAGGAGAAGTACAATAGCATTTGATGCCGGTGTCATGACAGGCCATCTAGAGAAAAAGATCAGGATTGTTAATCAATGTAATATATGCAGTAGCAATCAGCACAACAGGTTATCTTTCTAATTCATTGAATCTTCAGGAACTGGGGAAGTTACCACCCAACACCCTACACACTGCACAAAGACTAGCATTTCACAAGGCACCCTTTCAGTAACTAAAATTTGTTATATCAGTAGAAATGCAACCCAGACGTTTCAAATTTACTTATCTGTGACCTTTATACCTGATTTTGTATGAGCTCTGAATCCAAATGCAAAATTTGAATGATGATCACATCTTTGCTTGCAAACTTTGAACACTATTGATTTTGCCCTTTAATTTTTGTCTCAGTTGTATCAGTCAACAACAGCTTTTGAATGTATACTCTTGCTTATGTTGCTATGGTTCCCTTTGCTGTGCTGATCAAAACCCTGTGAAATTAATTTGCATTTTGCTGAGAGAAATCTGTCTTTTGCTTCTTCTCACCAGGAGATCATTCTTGGTGATATTTCAGTCTCTTGCTGAGAACACTATCTTAAAATTGCAGAGAATTAGCCTTTTTATGAAGTAATAATAACAAAAACTATATGTGATTATTCCTAAAGCAAATCCTATTTTTTATCAAAACACTGTGTTGAAATGTAATAAAGATTATTTCATCGAGATAAAACAAGAGCAATCAAACAAAACACAGGACACTATACTTAATATTTTTTTATAATGCAATAAAAAGGACACCTCAAACTTTTCTTTTTTTTTCTTTACAGATAGGAAGAAAAGAACTGTGGTATTGAAGTGGAAGTACAAGGTGCAAGGAAGTACAGAAAAATTTAAATTGCTTTTAATTTCATAACTCCTGACTAGAAAAAGGGCAGTCATATATCAAAGAAAACCTTGCAATATTTTAAGTTTTAACCCCAAAATTAAGCAAAAAATAGAAACAGGCTATTGCTTCTATATAAATTTTGTAAGCCAGCATTTTGTGTTACTGTCTGATATACTTAATACTGATATAACCTAACTAAAGTGCTGAAATAATGGATTAGGCAATCTCACAAAATATCACATCTCACACTCACAAAGTATCTACATGTCCTGAACTGATTGAATTTTTGGAAAAAAAAAAGATACTGTAACTGCAAAATGGTGTGTTGGTTTGCCAAGTTATTGAAAATACAGGGATGTGATTTTTTTACTGCATCAGACTAGAATGAAAAGGTTGCACCCCAAAAGTCTAAATGTCAGTCACTGCCAGGAACCATGGGAATATGCAAAAGCATCTGTATATCTTGAGCTTATATGACTTACTCCTCTTCTTAGCAGGCAAAGAGCTGACAAAATCTGGAACTGGAGCCCTCAGGACATTCTAGATTTTCTACTCATATAGCCACACATACTGGAGTGCTGTTGCTGGTGTAACTTAGGGCAAATTAAATACTTTTCAAAGCAGAAAGGAAGAGTTTAAATTCCCTGCCTTAATGAAACACGGACTTTGGAGTGACGGGAGCGCACATTCATGACACTCCTTTTCCCTGTCCTTCCTGCCCTGGGGCTAGGGAAACAAGAACTGGGTATTCACAAGGTGAAGTGGTAGCACTCTTTCTGGCATTAACAGGTGATAATGCTAGCATGTGGACCTGCAATTTTGTCTGAAGTCTGAGGGGGACACAAAAGATTTTATGTTACAGACCAACAAGCATAAGAAAGTAGACAGCATGCTGCAAGGATCTCTGGAAAAGGAAAGGCTCTCTTAATAAGTGACACTTTTTAAGAATAGGGAGAAATGAACCTAACCCAAACATAATTTGAGATCTAATATTACATTTCAAAATATTCTTTGTAGTATCCGTCTAGTAGCTTGAAGCTGCTTAATATTCCAAGGCTAGCCATCAGAAGATGGTGACATCTTCAATTCAAAATGAGAAAAGCTGATGACTAAAACAGCCATGTGTGGTATTGGAATTATTTTCTAATGCCAGACAGACTCAGAACACCTGCAAGCCCTACAGTATCAGAAAACATTGCTGGAGTGTTTGTGTCTAACACAAATTTTCTTCTCAGAAAGAAATCTGAGAGCACGTGTTCATGAGCTGACACCCAAGCATAAACAAGAGCAAACATGCTCCTTTAGCTTCATGTTAAAGGTCATTCTTCTGCAAAAGCTGTCAGGTGCCTGACCACAGCCAGCAATTTTTGAAGCAGGTAAGTCAAGGTTTTGTCATTAAGAGAAATGATAATAGAACTACACTAATTAATGTAATTAAATGTAACCTGGCATAAATTTAAATAGCAGAAGGAAACCTCAATAATGCAAATGTATCAAACACCTGGTCAATGGTATTCATTGACAAGGCACATTATGGAGTCACAGTGACTGGAATTATCCATTTATTTCAAGAGAGAATTTACATCTCTTTATCAGAGACAAAGTATCAGTGGTTAAATTTGCTGTTATAGAGAACTGACTTCAAAAACAGCCAGCTTTTAAAGTTCTTCTCAATTAATGTTATTTCAGGCTTCCCCGCTACTTCTCTTTTTTCACCCCAGTAGACACAGAGTATTATTTAAGCCTTAGAAAAGTCTTCATTGGAGATTCCCTAAGAATAAAAAAAAAACACGGCCCCTTCTACAAATGTGCTGCTGGCTATTTGCACAATACAAGAACATGAAATGGGATTCAGGAGAAAAGAATAGCACAGAAAGTGCCTGGATGTAACAGAAAAGAACGAGAACAAAATGAATACACTCAGATAAACATAGGATTTTGTATCCCTGTGCTCCCATGTGGATTACGCATTCTTTCCCTTTCACATGTCTCATTAGGTGTCGCGTCTGCCCTGGATCTGAGGTGAGTGGCAACCCCGGCTTTGGGCAACTCAGCCTCCCGAGGGGCGCGGCTGACAGAGGGGCTGCAGAACTCCTCGAAGGAGGGCTCCGCTTGAGCTTTCGCGGTCAGTGAGCGGTCCGTGAGTCACCCACTGCCGGCACAATACAGACCTCTTCAGGGGGGATGTTGTCAGCAGCGACGAGAGAGCGAAGCAAAGGACAAGGAGGCACCACAATGTCACTTAGTCCCCAGACAGGTTTATTTCCCCAGCCAGGAAGGGCAGTAACAAAGTGGCTGGGTGACTCCGGAGCCGGGAGCTGCCAACAGCAGGTGCTGCCGTGGCAACCCCAGAGCTCGAGAGCCCCCAACAAAGGCTGTGTAATAACTTATAAAGGAGGGAGGAACAAGGGGAAGGTACAAACAATAAACCAATCAAGATTTTGAAGGGGAGGGGTGTCGCGTCAGCCCTGGATGTTGAAGCGGACAGCAAACCCGGCTGCGGCTGATAGAAAGGGCTGCGGGGTTTCTCTGCAGAAAACCCCACTTGAGCCCACCCAGGGGGTGAGACGGTCCGTGGCCCCGCTCACCGCTGGTCTCGGGAGTCTTCTCAGCAATGGCTTGCGACGAGAGGCGAAGCAGAGGGTAACGAGGAGCCACACAGCTACAGGTTCCCCAAACTACTTTATTGTAGTTGAAAAAGGAGGTAACAGCGTGGCTAGAGGACTCCTGGCCGGGGAGCAACCGATAGCAGGTGTTGCCACGGAGACAGCCCAGGCACAAGAGCCAAGGAACAAAGGAGGACAACAGCTTATAAAAGGGGGTGGAACAAAGGGAGGGTACAGATGCTCAACCAATGAAATTTTTGAAGGGGAGGGGAGCACAACATATCAATCATAACTACAACCAATAAAGATGAGCCAGGGGAGTGTTTGACTCTCAACAACCTATCAGGGGATGCGGAGGGAAGCAGGATCTGGAAATGAGGGAGTAGGATGGAGGGATTGACAACTGATGGGGAGGGAACCGGGGCACCTTATAAGGGAATGGGGCATGGAGAACTTGGGACAGACAGGGAAGGATCTGGAACACTGGGAGGGGTCGGGATAAATGACATTTGGGAGAAACCAAGTCACAAAAGGGAATAGGAAAGAACCATCATAGGGAACTTAACTGCAATTTTAAAATAAAATTGCGCACCGTAACAGCGGGGTACATCAAACATCAATCAATACAACAACCAATCAAACTAAAACAAGGGAGTGGCCAGCTCCCAACATCCTATTAGGGACCGAAGAAGAGAGAAGGTTCTGGACGGAGGCATGTGAGTTCAAGGGATTGACAAGTCAAGGGGAGAGAAAGGGATCACTTTATTTGGGAAAGGGGCATGGGCTAACTGGGATGGACAGGGAAGAGTCTGGAAGGATGGGAGGGGTGAGGATAACTGATGACTGGGAAGAAGCATAGGGAAATTTCTCGGGGAGGGACAGGGACCATTTTATTAACTAATTGCAATTTCAACTGAAATTGCGCACAGCAACAATTAGGCATATTGCAGGTAAGACTGCATTTCGGTGTTTGTTCACTCACCAACACACTTCCCAAAGGCAAGTTTGTGTCTGTTAAAGACTTTGCTTCTCCTTTGAACATGTCTAGTTCCCTTCAAAAAACAGTCTCTACCTCCCAATCCCCCTTAAAATAAAACAAGTGAACCATTCATGCAAAAGCATGTGTGGTTAGGAGAGTGGGGGGTCATGAAATGAATAAAAGTAAAAGAATGAGAAAAAGAATAAGAATATCAGAATCAGAATAACAATGAGAATAAAATGATGCAGAAGAAGATATAGTAGAAGTAAATATTAGAAATAAGAAAACTAATTATAATACGAGGTTGAATAAGTGACACGGCTGCTGTTGTGGACTTTCCCACAAGCCCGTTGCGTTAGCTCGGCGAAGGCACCACGGCACGTGCCGAGATATAGGCTGCCCCCAGGCTCACAGGAGCCCCAGCAGCAGTACTGAGCAGAAGGCTGCTGAAGACTCGGCTGGGAGAGAAGGGCGGCCTCGTGGGTCAGCGCGCCTATGGAGCACCGGCAAGAAAAGGAGGAGGGAAGCAGACTCCTGTATACGCCTCCAAGAAGAAGTTTATTTTCTTCCTCCAAAGGAGAGCAGGGACCAAAGAGCCAAAAGAGGTCCTGTACATGGCTTTTTAAAAGGGGGTGGAACAAGGGGAGGTACAGAATCAGACCAATCAAACAAGGCTTTGGAGGAGGGAACTTACAAACAGACAGGTTGCCTGGCTACTCAGAGGGTAAAAGGGGTGGGTACAGCTTGAATCAACCAATAACAGGCTGAACTCAACTGAACTTTCTAGAGCCAAGGGAAGGGTTTGGGAAGGACTGATAGCTCAAGGGGAGGATCTCAGGGTATATTCTGGAACAAAAGGCAGAGCCTCAGGGTGAGGGACGGCAGAGAGGAGGAGGAGATAACCTGGGATTTAAACAGTGCTGAGGCGTTGCAGGGGGGAACACAGTTAGCAATAAAACCCGAATGGAACTCAAAAAACACCACAACAAATTAAGAATAAGAATAAGAATAAGAATTATAACACCATCAAGAAGACCTAGGGGAGAGCATGTGGCAGATAGGGACCTGCGGAGAGGAAGATCCATGGGCCTGTACGGGCAGATAGGGTCCCACCCCCCAGGCTGGTAGGCGTGTCCTTTCCATAACTCATAAAAACCCCTCGCCTTCGTTAATAAACGGGCTTTGCATCATCTGCCATATTGGTGTTAGTGTGCTTCCCCCGGCTAGCCTAAGGTGTGGCAGTCATGTCGTGCTCCTCTCCAGAACCTGGTCGCTGCCTTTCCCCACGAAAGGCAACCTCTGGTGCCGAAACCCGGGAAGGACGAGAGGAGCTCAGAATTTTCGGGAATTGGGAGACCTTCGGACTTGGAGCACGGCGGCGAAGTCGGCGGGGCCGACTTCAGCAGCAGTGGTGTCCGCGGACCAACGTCGAGATGGACGCGATAATTAAGGTCGTAAGTGAACTCCACCGTCAGTGGGGAATAGAATGTAGTCCTAAGGACTTTACCCTCGCTATTGCGAGGCTATTAAAACTGGGTGTTATCACCCGCCCTGTAGACGTCCTTCACCCGGACATCTGGGGCAAATGCACTGCCGCTTTAGAGGAAAAAACGGAATTATCAGGCTCTGCGAAAACCCTAAAGGCATGGGGGAAAGTGAAACAGGCTCTGCGAAAGGCCATTGCCGAACAACAAACCTGGAGGGCGGCGCAGGGCTACCTGCTAGCCGTCCCTCAATTGGGGGTGGGGGCGAGCACCCAGACCACCGAGGAAAATAGCCCCGTCGATACCGGGCGTGCCCCGAGCGAAAGCGCTGGTGTAGGTAGCGAGCGCTTTCAAGCAAGGGGAGCCTCTAAAACAGAGGGGCTTCTCCCCAAAACCTCACTCCCTCAGGCTCCCGCGGTACCAGCCTCCGC
>WAAE01015645.1:0-18489 GCA_013400495.1 Nicator chloris | reverse complement strand
AGTAGACTTCTGCTTTTCAGATGGTTTTTGTAGTGGAGTGTCTAACAAACCATATGATTCCTTCATGAATCTCCATCATACAACAAAATTCTGTTAAGAGTGCATGTGGAACTGAACTTGTAAATGAAGTGTATAAAGGAAAAAAAATCATATTCAAAACCTTCTAAATGTATCTTAGATGCCTGCATGCCTAAACTTCTCTGGACTGAGAACTTCAACTCTTTTTGGTTTGAACCTGCAGAAAAATTTAAAAATGGACTTCCTTTGCTTAATTCACCACAGGCATGCCTAGATGGGACCAGACAGTACTTCAAAGACTCCAGTGCCACAGTAAGACAGCGCAAATGATAACCTACAGTGGATCTGGCTTCTAAGGTCTATTTAAGAAGCAAGATGAGAGTTTTACATACCTCCTGCTCTCTTGTTGTCTCAGAGCTCTGATCATTAGGTCTTTCCCTCCCTTTTTGTCAGGGAGATCACTGGCAGTCTGGGAATTCTGGTCAGAAAGCTGGGTTGGTTCCTACTGTGCTGTTGTGCTTCACAACCCAGACTGGTTTTTGGGAGCCAAGGGCTCTGGGCACTCCCTGCATTTTTCTCCATGCAGCTCTGGCCTCCAGGAAATTTTGCCAATGCTTGACTTCCTTCAGTCAAGACCTTCACTTTCTTTTCAGTCCCCAAAGTCCTCTGTTTTCCCAACCTGAATATTGTGTGTGGGGACGCCTAGTCCATGATCAGCCTCCTAAGTTTTAATTTTGGTTCCTTGTCTCTTTACCACCTAGAGGATTTGGCATGTGCTACTTTGGTTCACTACAGGTTTTATGCAAGGTAATAGAAGGAGTAGCAGATTTCTGCATGAATACTCAGAAGTTCAGCCTGAGACATCATGTCACACCTGCTTCCACTCTAAACCTCTGCCTACCTGTTTGCATTCACAACCTCAGCTACCTTTTTATCTCCCTGCATGAACTCTATCTCTCCACTTAGGTGACATCTAGCATGAGAGTAGCGTCATCAGCACTTAATTCCCAGTAGAACTGAGCTTTCATTAGCAATCCAGGACTTCAATCATCTATCCATGTGGTTTGCTTTGGACTTGGGGTCTCTTGACTAGCCCCAGATCCTAACAATCTTGTCTTGTAGCACAGTCTAAAGATAACCAGCTAAACTCCCACCAGATCTTCCTTACTGCTTGTTTCCTGTTTTTCTCCACATTCAAGTACCTTTTATTGATTTCTCCTGCAGGCAACATCACAGTTAATGCATTATAGCTTAAGCCTGGAGACTTCTGCTGAATTTTTAGCAGTATTACAAGGTTCCAGTGGGAGTTCCCCTGCCCCTCTGCAGCTCAGTTCCGCATTTGCCAAATTCGTATAACACCCTTTTCTGTTAAGCAGTGTGCATAGAGGAGGGAATTATAAAGGATGGAAAACATAAGTATACTTTGGGGTTTCTTTTTGAGCTTTATTGCAATGTTTTGAAGAATACTGAGCAATATTTTATTGTTAGCGTTTTAGAGAGAGCAGATGAAAACAATGTTATCGAGTAAACATGTGAAGAAGTGCATGCTTTTTGCAGTGAGGGCTTATAAAGCAGCTTGAAATGCTCAGATCCTCTCTTCCAGCTCCCCAGATATCTTTGTATCTTCACTGTGTTCCAAATACCATCTGCTGCTGCTTATGTGCCTCATCACTGAAATGTAAACTGAAATTCCTCCACACTGGCACAAACAAGTACACACTGAAAAATACCTTCTTCTATTGGAGAAAAATAAAACCAGAGCCACACTACCATAGCAGTTATGGGATGTTAAATATTCATGGTGACCTCTGAGGTCCTAGAAGTTCTTTTCTAAGTTTTGTAACGCAATAAACACAGCTCCCACTTTCTTTGCTTTGGTTTAATTCACTGTTCTGGCTTCCACAAACTGAGTGGAATAATTCTTAACAGGGGAAATTCAGTGTAATGAACACATTAACTCCATTTTTGCTAAAGATTAAACACATTTTCTCTCATGGCCAGGCTTTATTTGTGGAAAGTTTCTGCACTCTCATGCTGCTGAGAACTTCCTCCATGCAGCCGACCAGAGGGCCAAACAACTTCTCTCTTGGGCTTCAGGCACTTTAAACCTACGGGGTTCACGCAGCACAAAATGCACAAAGTGCATTTTGATGTCCGTCTGACTCTAAGTGGAAGATTTCAGTTCAGCAAATATTTTGATTATAGTTCTGATTTTGAATAAAAAGGCCTAGAAAAGATCTTCTGGTGTTTGGGAAATGGCAACTTTGAAACCAACTTCACTGTAATTTAACGTTGCATAAATGTAGCTGGGCTTTGAAGGTGGGTTTCTTCAGCTGAAAGAGCATAACTTCTGTGATCCCTTGAGCTAGCTAGAATAGTGAAAGTGGTCCATGACTGGGCTGGAGTATTTCTGTCATCCCTCAGGTGCTGGAACCTGTTGGTGTCTAACTGGTCCAGCATATGTCAAGGAGGTTGTTTACCCACTGATGGCATAGAACATTTAAAATGAGCTTACAAAATTAGAGCAGGAAAATGCTGAGTATTAAAATTTAAATACACGTGGGAAAGTGGGATTTTCTTTCCTTGTGTCCTCTTCTTGGGTTCTTGTTTATCACCTTTAAGCTTTTTTCTGAACTTTTATGAGATAAAACAAAATTTTTAATTGTAGCTGGAATGTTCTGGTATTTTAAAACTCTGTATATAAACACTTGAAAAAGAACAGCAATAAAGTGAGAAACAACAGTGGTGAAATACTTAACCAATAATACTCTGAGTTCTTCCTCTTTATGATCTACTGACTTTTGTTTGAATGAAGAATGTGGGACATTTGTAAGTTGATCTGAAAAGTGGTAGCACTTCCCTTTTTGCTTATTCATCTGTAGAAGTGTTTTAACCCCGTTTCACTAAGCATATCCTAAAACTTTTGACTAAGCTGCATTCAGTGGATTGGATTTGGGATAGTACCCTCACATACCTAAGGAATGTTAAACTGATAAAATAATGCCAAGTCTTCTTATTTTATTTCCTGTATCTTAATATGAAATCAGCACTATAATTAGATAATTTGAAAATTTAATAGAACTTTCGTCCTTGAATTAATACAGACAGATCAGAGTGACAGCTCTGTGTCAGGAGATGAAATATAAAGGGGATGGTGTAAACTACATGGAGTCACAGTATAATAGCAATTTTCAGTGTTCTTGTAATAGGGACTGTCTAATAATTACACATTGCCTAGAGAGAATTCATCAGCTTGGTGTAACAAATAATAAAGCACATTATCATGATAAGCACATGAATTAAGTTAGAATCTCAAAAAGTACAGAAGTTCAGTAATTCTTCTAGGAAACCCAATCAGCATTAGTAATTTCACCAAAATGAGGGCATGTAATAGGTCCCTTATTGCAGAATAATGGAATTGTCTTTAATAAGAAATAGAGGTTTGATTGTAGAGTGAAATGGCAGACTTTCATTGTTTTGGCTGTAATAAAGACAGATGCACGACATTATGTATTTAAAATGATCATTTTTACTCTCTAAAACAATACACATTATATATGATATACATAGCAGCAGGCTGATAAATTGCTGGGAAGACATCAAGAATGTCAGTTTGCATTAACAAAATAGCATTATTTCAAATGCTCCCTGCCAATGTAAATGAGATAATATTCCTGGTTCTCAATCTGCCGTATTTAAGATGAGAAAGATCCATTTATTCTTTTACATGCATTAGCACAATTTCCACTATACCCAATGGGTCAAATTGCTCTTAAACACAGTTGCCCAACACCATCTATTTCAGTGTAATGGCAGCAGAATTTAGCCTGCTGGCTCATCTGATGAAGTGACTTTCCTGCCATTTGCAGGCCAGGCGGGCTGACATGTCCATTAGACCCGTGGCTGTTACAGTTGTACAGTGCTCCATAATTCTTTTGATCAATTAAGAAACAAAAGTGCTCCTGGAATTTAATTTGCTGTACCTTTATAGGTTTCTTTTTTAGTATAATGAATCCTGAGTAGTGTAATTATCTTTAGAAGAGGTACTGAGCAAAGCTACTAATTTAAAATATTGAACAAAGTATAGATTTGTGGCCAAAACGTAGCTTGTGAAAGAATTATTCTATCTACCTATCTCCCTTGGTATCTTATGAAAATGCTCCTTGTCCCTTAGCAGTATATATTATTATTTTCTTTAAACTACTTATTAATTAAAAAATAAGACATTACCATTACAGCACATTAAATGAAAGAGTTTTATATTACAAAAAGCTACAAAACCTGCCATAAGAATGGAAATAGATGTGCATACACATCCAATCAATTATTACTACCAACAGTTGGCTAAAATATGGGCCTTGGTAAAATATAATTAAACTTATAAAGATTCTAAAACTAAAATATTGGAGTTTCCCTTCTGATCAGACTTTAAAAATGGTTTTTCCAGTCTAAGAAAATTTTATTTTTAAAGCATAGTATTTTTTGATGAATGTGTATTGATTTGAAGAGTGAAGTCGTTTAAGGGAAGAAAGGTTATTCTGTGGTTACTGCACAGACTTCTGAATTGCTTTTCCTGGATTGCAGTTCTGTTTATGTTATCTATTTGCCACAGCATCTAGAGAAGTTCTGGATTAATTTGATAATGATATCTGTAAGTAACTCATGTAAGGTTTTATTTGCAAAGAAATCAGATGTCTTGGGGTGCACATAGGTAATACTGTTTTTTCCAAATTACATCAGGCACTAACTTCATCCTTAGAAGCCTAAAAATCTCTAAAATGTAGTTCTGATCAATCAGGCCCCATTAAATTTAAATGATGTGCAGGGTCTATGTGCACTGATAGTGCTCTCCTGGTATGGAAATAGCAATATTCTAATGCAGCTAACTGCTCCAAGAGGAAATTCAGTAGGAACTGTAAAGCCATGCATATTAAGTCAGCATCAGTACATTAAATTACCCTCAGAGCGAAACAAGTTAAATTGGTCAAATTTCAGGTATACTGATCAAGCAGCATTACTTCTGGGAACTCTGCTGATGTAGCATGTCAGTCACACTTAATAAGCCTTAGTACCCTGCAGTAACTTAACTATCAATAGAAACCAATTCAGAGGACCTGTCCTTAGTTCCTAAATGACTTGTGAAGTGAGACTTAATCTCTGAAGCCATGCAGAAACCTTTGGAAGGTTGTATTGCTGTTCCTAAACACTTGCAAATATTCTCTGTTCAAAGTTATAAGGGAGTTTTTAGAAAAGGCCCTTTCTAAACCTACGACTTGTACATTATAGGTGTAACATTAAGATTGGAGATGCTGTGATCCAGGTGCCTTTTTATTTCCAAGGATAGAGGTCCAAGACCTCTCAGCTGGGAAATAACAACTAATTTGGAACACAAGTCTCCCATTTTAGCTCATTTATAGAGTTTTGGGTAGAAGGTGGGCAGCACCCTATTAAGGCATGAAGGTGTGGTTTACTTAGTTTCTCTTGCTCTTCCTCTTGGAGGTCTCAGTTAAAAGTCCTTGAGAAGCTGAAATTTGCAGTGCACACGGAGTGCTGGTATCAGATTTATCTTAGGAATATTGCTGTAATTTAATAGTAAGGTATCCACAGAGACCAAGAAGAGAAAATTAACTTTGGCGCTTTACTGTCTGTTTCAACTAGGTATTATTTCACCAATTTACATGACAGTCTGAAAGGACAGAAAGGGTTTTTTGAAAAAAAACAAACAGAATAAGCAGGAAGGTCTTGGTGTCCTGCCAAGGTGCAACTGCATGAAACCTTGCTCAGAGAGTGCTTTGAATTCTTTAAAGAAAAGTGTAATAAAACTGCAGGTTGTTGTTATGAAACATATAGAGACTTCCCCTCTCAAATTTTCCTATTGCATTGTCCGTGACAATCACATATTTTCCTGTTTGGCTTCCATCCTCTATTCCTTCTACTACAATTACCTGTTGGTAAAACTGCTTTGCACACTGGAAAAACAGGGAGTTACCAAGCACACAAACTCCTCATATGCCACAGAGAAGGTTTTACATATTTTTATGATAATATTTAAAAATTTACCTCTTCATGGGAATATTATTCAGACATTTGTAACTGACCTTGACCTTATGTCACATTTTTGTACATGTTCTACAAGCTTATGGATATGTCTAGTTTTATCTGTATTGTTGATTTCTGAGACAGAAAAGGAAGGTCCTGAATTCTCTGCTATGGGCAGCTCAGAGAATTTAGCACCTAGTTATGTGTGAGATACTGAGATGGTAGAAATGTTGTGCTCTGATTACTTAAATGCAATTTACGGTGTTTACACAGCTGAATTTTTAAAGCAATTATTGTCTTTATGTGCTCCTAAGTGAACTGAATGCAACTTTTTTTCCTTCCTGTCTTTACACTAAACATCATTCAGTCCTCAAGCCATGATAGGAAAAATGCTTAATTTTCTTTAGAAATATCTAAAGCACTTTGGTAGCTTGCCTCTTTGTGCAGCACTGCTGCATGCAGGTACTTCTTCTAACCCCCACGGAGTGCTTAGAAGTCATCTCCATGTTAAGATACGCCAGTAGCCAGCTGTTGCTCCATCTCCTGACACTCCTGCTCTGTTCTTAGCCTTCCTTTTGCAAGCTTTGCTGTCGAGGGTCGTGTGTGGGGTCTGCTCAGGACCCTTAGCTCAGCTTTGTGCTGCAGGCACAGCCACCTGAGAACTACCTGGGAGCTCTGCCTGCACTGGGGGCTGCCAACCACCTCCATCAGTCCAGAACTTTGAGCATGGCCTCTTCACCTTAGCTGGGCATTTCAGCTGGGGAAAATTTGACTGCACACTTCCTGCAGATGATGGTGAACAGCACAGGCTTTACACAATTTATTATGCAGTTTCACCTTCCTCTTGTTCTCTTGTCACTGAATTGCAGGTAAGATGATCGCAATTACTGAAAACTCTGTGGTTTGTTCAGCATTAGATTTTTCTATAATGAGCCGTCATTATGATTTGGGATAAGCTTGTTTTGCTTCAATGGTTTATCAGAGGTTTGGTGTCTGTTAATTGGTTTTTTTTTGTTGTTTGGCTGTGGGGTTTTTTTCCTCTCCTTTGTCAATTTTCATTCTGTTTTGTTTGGACTCCAAGAGAAAGACTTTTTTTTTGTTTATTTAATGCTTTAATTAAACTACTCTACAGTCTTATTCAAGCATATCACTGTTGGTATTAAATAATAGAAACAAATTGCCAGCTGCTGGACAAAAGTCAGGGACTATTTTTAAAGAATTTATGCAGCATTATTGATGCAAATCTGTAGCGATTTGCTGTAAATATACAGAAATATTTTGATACTGGGAGGAAGAATTTTCTCCACTGTATATGGTGCAGTTGTGGGATTAATATACCCAGTGGCAAATGGAGTGTTGTGCACATAGCACTCTATGTGTTTCTGTTTCTGTTTCTGTTTCTTCAGTAGGGTGGCACAATACAGTCCTGCAGATGCCAGACCATGTGCCTCTCACTCTCCAGGAAAGCAATGATCCTCCCCCTTTGTACATCAATTGCCTTGCCCTGTACCAAAAGAGATTTGTTGGGCCTGTTGTGAGGGGACAGAGGTTTCCACCAGTGTGCAGGGAGAGACTCCTGCATCACAGGGCACGCATTCACTTATACAAAGCTGGATCTCCATCAAATACCACACAGTTCAGTGGCTGTATGTCCGGTTTTCTGTGTTCAGAATATTTTACTAAATCACTACAAACTTGTTTGTAAGCACAGTTTTATGTCAATAGCAGGAATAAAGCAAAAAGAACTGTGTGTATAATCAGAGGAGCTGTGCCACAAACTGGGTCAGTGAAAAGACTCAGGCTGTAAATAGATATTTTGGAGCTGTTATTTGACACTCTGAACAGTTGCCAGCAGCTTGCCTGGCTGAGCGCAACCATCAACATTTTTTGCAGCTCAAGACTCTTCATGCAGTCAGTTCCCAGGTTTTTCTATTCTTCTAATGGCCCATTTGGGGAGTTCTGTGGTACATGCAAGAGCTCTTGGAAAGCAAGAGCTCTCTCCCTTTCTCTCTGGTGTTTCCTGGGAGATATACCTCTGCAGTCTTTGTTTTGTTTCCCTGTTTTTTTTTTCCCCAAGACCTATGTAACATCCATTGGGCATACAGTACACAACAGATTTAACAGAGCCACATCACCCCGCTGTAAATGACTACTCAAAAATGCTGCCTCATTAAATGCCAGCCTGGATCCCTAATTCTATCCTCGTCCCTGGTTTTGTGGCTTCAGTCAAAACACTTGAGCCAAAATGATAACCTTTACTCACCTGCAGATGTGTGTTACTGCTTTGCGCATTAAGGACCTTGATAATTTCTGTGACTTAAATATATTTATCTTACATATTTTACCATGATTTACTCTTCTTCTAAGCTGGCCACCTAATGCCCCATGGACTCCCAGTTGTGAAGATGAAGTGCTTGGTTAATGCACTGGGCTTTGCAGATGTCTGGAGATACATATATATTTCACAAAAAGAAAAAAAAGAGTTGTGCTCTTCCATGACTTATTTTGCTTGATGTCTCACACATTGCATGGAATGCTAACAGCAAAAAGGTTTTGTATAACACAAGTGGTGTACAGTTTAATATACTTAAAGGCACTGTAGCTGTGAGTGGAGGACTGAGGTATGTGATACCACTGATCTAAGCAATCCATAGGAATGTCTGTTGCTTCACCTTGCTGCATGCTTTTATTTTCTTAACAGACCAAAATATTTCTAAAATAGACAGGATTAAAAAAAAAAGAAAAGAAGTAGCACACTCTGGATTTTACCTATTTTAATACATTACTCTTGAATAATTCAGTGTAACATGAAGCTTCCAGATATGCAACTTGAATTCCAAAACTAGTTCAAATGTACGTGATAATTCTTAGTAAGTAACTGAACATTTTGCATTTTTAAAGCATAATCTCCTAGTAGTGAAGAGGAGAAGAAAAAAAACACTTGATGCACACAGAAAAGGAAACAGAAGTTATAAGTTCTAGGTAAGGTCTGTATGTTTGTAGTTATAGATTAGAATTGAATCCATATTTATACTTACTATGTTTTCCTTCAGTTTAAGTCAGTTAAATTGGATTAGAGGAGTGTCAAAGATGCAGAGTGCAGTGACTGCCTTCTTGTCTATATTCATCAAAGAAACCTACTTAAGTGAAAACATGAGGTACAAAATGGCTATCAATTGCTATTTTTTTCTACTGCACATAAATCATTATAACTTTAAAGTGTGTAACAGGAATGCATCGGACACATGGGAGGAGAGGAGTTTCTCTGCAGTTTGCAGGGACTGTGAGAACACTCATCCTGCCTCTCTGCCACTTTGTCACTCCACTTCCAGGCAGAGAGGCCAGTGCTGTGCAGCACAAAGGGAGGGGATCACCGATGAGGCGACAGCTATCCAAAGGAGCCCAGTTCAGTGTTTTCTGCTGTAAGATCTGTCTTGCTGTGAGTGTGTGAAGGATTACTGAATGCCTCGACTTCCTTGAAGTGGCCTGGTTTGCTGCCTGTAGACTTTGTCCAAGTGCAGTTTGAGGATAAGGGAGAGGTTGGTCATGATTCCCAAGCACCTGGCAGAGTGGCAGGAGCTCCTGTTGGGTGCTGTAGGTGCTCCCATGAGTGCTCCGGGTCTGATGTGCCCCAGCTGCACCGTGCTTGCTGTGCACTACTCACCCTGCAAGTGGGAGCCTGGGCACAGAGTGCTGCCCTGAGTAATGTGGCTGTAATGCTGAAGGTCTTCACCACCCCTCTTCGTTTGGTTCTGCAAGTTCAGCCAAGTGGGATTCTTAGTCCTGCCTGCATGTGTATCTGCCTTACTTCATCTGAACCAGCTTTGACTGTGGATGGAAAAGGGATTTCTTCTGAATCACAGATTGAGACACTCTGTGAGTTTCTCAAATAGGACTTTTGAAGAAAAGCTTAACATTATATAATAATAAACCCATCTATCTTATAATACAAATGGCTTATCGGTTGAACTCCGTAGCTAACTTGCATTTTCTACAATACCAAGCTGTTGTTCTAAGAAAGAAAGAAAGCAGGTAAAAAACTATATCAAATCATAGTGACACTTTAAAATGTACAGAGTAAAAAAAAGCGAAAAAGCTGAGCTTTATAGTTTCTTACCACTTCTTTCGATTTCTCATGAAGTTCATTTGTATGACCTTTGGCCACCTTTACTTGGTGATATATGGTGTAGTATTCTTGGGCAGAGAGTCAGTCAGTTAATCTTTCTGTCAGAGGGGTACTCTTGCAATCCACATGGTAGCTGGAATTAGAAACTGGTGAAGCTACAGATGAGACATCATGTTCTGCAGCAAGGAGGCTTATTAATGCTACCCATGCTGGTACTCCAGAACTGACCATCTGGTTCTGTAAATAACAAAATTAATTTACGTGTTGACCAACTAACAGCAGTTTCTATTATGCTAAACACCTGTTATCACTTAAAACCATTTTACTGAATGTGATGCATTAGCTGTATATTATTGGTGCTGAGGAGGAATCCAGAAATATGTCATCCACTTACATGGTTCAGGTGTTGCTTAACCAATCTATTAAATTTGCTGAAGAGCTTATACAAGAAACAATTGTATCTAGGAGGAACACAAGAGAACACTGTTAATTATCTTAAATATTTCTGATTACTGCATTAAAAATACACTCTTCTGTCTGTTGTGGTATGGGATGTGTGTGAGAATGACTCTATGATGTATGCCAGTCACTATTCCTGTTTATTTCGGGCTTTTGTCCAAAAAATAAGGATAAATATGGGCAGATATTATTATATTCTTATTACTAGTGGGTGAAAAAAAAATGAAGGGAAAGCTGTTAGAATTTGCAAAACAAATGTCACCAGACAGATCTTGAAATAATCTCTCAGCTGGAGAGGGAGAAAAATTCTTTCAAGAAATGGCTTTTTGCTTTTCAATTCCTAAAGATCTGTGGACTTAAATTATGTCGCATGAAGAAAAAAACCTTTCAGATGACAGGAAAAACTTTTGGATGACCAATTTATGCTTTATTACTTATGATTTATAAATATTATTATTATTATTAATATTATAATTTATTAACTTTGTGGAGTAAACTGATAACTAGAAAATGTCTGGGGAAATAAGCACTTATTGTGGACTGGAATTTTAGGAAGGTAGGATGGCCTGTATACTGCCTCAGACTAATTTTCTCTTAGCCAGCTGCATAGCCACAAATAAAATCTTTTTTGTAGCACAATGAACTTCATCTCCTAATTTGCTCCAAAATGGGTAATCAGCAAGCCTCTTGTCTGAGGTCTAGACAGAAATCCAATATAAAAATGAGACACAGCAAAATCATAATCATCTGTCTAGAAATGAGGCATATGTCTGTCTGCCAGCTAGATTTTGGGTTTTTTGCTCTTTCTGTATCTTTTACTGGCAATTTGCTTTTCATATTTAATTTAAACTAACGAAATTTTTCTTTCACTTTAGTACTTTCAGTCTCACTTCAATGCACATACAAAGCTTCCTATGTACAAGTTCAAGGTGAAGTTTATTTGTTTGGGTTTCATGTGCCTTGTAGTCCTAGAAGGATGTGTATAACAGTTAGAT
The DNA here is from genome assembly GCA_013400495.1 of Nicator chloris. Classification (NCBI taxonomy): domain Eukaryota; kingdom Metazoa; phylum Chordata; class Aves; order Passeriformes; family Pycnonotidae; genus Nicator; species Nicator chloris. Next base: position 6,852 of record WAAE01015645.1, on the reverse strand, counting down.
GTGTATAATAAAACCACATAGTTAATTGAACTAATGAGTCAATTTTCATCTCACAACTCTTGTACAGCTATTCCTTATAATTTACTGTTTCATGAATGTCTCAGAGTATTTTGTGCATGTGGCATTGACAAAGCCACAGGGCAGCTACACTTCTCTTCAATATGACCTCAAAAGATTTTACAGATTCAAAGGCCTTAGCTCGTAGTAAAACAAACTAAGACTATGCAGGTCAAGATCTGTATATGAAAGATTCCTTTGAAGTTTATGATTTTATACAGGAAAAAGGACCTAGGTGACCTGTCTGAAGGCAACAAAGACTTTACAAAATTTGCTCAGCTAGAAGCATTTCCATTTAAGTGACTGTCCATGAAGATCTTCAGCCCATTTCAAACACAACAAGCAGGAACACAAGTAGAAAGAAGGAAGAGCAAAGAAAGAAGTCAAGCATGAAGAGAGACAAATAAAAGTTTTCAATTAGTCAAATGCTTAACTGATCACCTCTCTCTTGGGTACAATAGAATGACAAGTGAAAGCAAAGGGCCCTGAATTTAAATTTCCTGATGTGTGACACTTCTGTCTCTTAAGACACTCACAAAACACTGCTTAAAACTTGTAATATTAAATAAACTGTAATGTTTATTTAAACTGGCACCCTTTTTAGAGTTTGAGGTATTAAAATGAAATGATGATTACTGTATACTAATGGCAGAAAGGTTTTGTTGGAAGGCGCTACCTGGAGGTTATTTAGTTCAGTCTTGATGCTGTATGAACTTCTGTTGACATGTCATGACCTCATGTAGGACAGTAAAAATGCATTGCAGAGGAACCAAAAATAAATTCAAATGGAATTTCAGAAATGGAGGTATGCAATTTTTAAATACAAACAAATCAGAGAATGTGCTTGCAGCTACCTCACATTTTTTTTTAATTCCAAATCAAAATAAAAAAGGCAAGTATATTTTCCTAATGCAAAGAAAATTATATATTTTTTTTTTTTTTAGGAAATTGCAAGACATTCCCCTACTAAATGGACAAAATTCTTCAGAAGCAAGCCCTTAATTCTTTTAGGTGAAGGATCCAGCAATTATCCTTGTAAATTTTGTAAAAAACAGAAGTGTGGGAAGTCCATTATGGACATAACTATTATTTCCTGTTCATGCTAATCAACAGAGAGGAAGAGACTCCTCTGGGGTGTGATCCAGGCAGGAGGTGTCCATATTCCCCTGTTGAAGGGACACTGCACCGACTTCAGAAGAGGGAATTCTGATTCAGCAATAAAGGCCTACATGTTTAGTAAAATGGAACTGGAAGGATGTGTGTCCTGAAAGTGCCTTTCCTTTCTTATAAGTTTAGAGGGAGCTTGAGATGGCCAGCTCAGATAAAAATATCTACATTTCGTTGAAAGAAACCTGTCCTAGGAGTGAAGAAGTGTTGACAACCAGCTGAAGGATAAAAACCAGCTACTACTTTACAGTAATGGAAATAGTTGATGTACATTGACTGCTGACATCGTATTGTCTTGTGTGGCTTTGACCACAATATCTGATCTTTTTTCTATAAAAGCCTGTATAAAAGTCAAACAAAAAGGAGAACCTACAAGATGTCTTGAAGAGGAAGATTGCACTAAGTGAACTAACTCTTCCTTTTCCATGTGCTTTTGCAGGTACATATATGAACAACAAAAACAACAAAATTTATTGTATTTTACATTTTTTATAATTGATCCTTAAGGGAAAACTGTCTATATAGACAAATGAAAAAAAAAATTATGTAGACAAGTTGCATCTCTGAAGGTTTAAAATAGTCTTCCTGCTTCTCTGGGTCTTTGTTTGTATGTTACTTTTATTTTTTTCAAAGTAGCAACCAGTGACACAGGATTTTTTTTTTAAGCATTGCCCATTTAATTAGCCACATTCAGTCTTCTTGAACTGGACTAGAGGTAAGTGAAACTATCATCCTCTTCTCCTGGCACTTTGGATTGATTTGAGAGTAAGACATTTGCCCTGAGGGAGAGAGGCATTGCGTCTGCACAGAGCCGAACAAATGTTTTTTAATTAATGATTTATTCAGCTTATGCATTTCTTTGTCAGTGTGTAACAGAACACCCCTGGGAAGATCACTGAGAGAAGAGGCTGAACTTGGGACCTTGAATCTGAAACCAGGAATGTCTACTGCCAAAAGCCATGTCTTTGTTTAACAAAGCTACTTCGGTATCGTAACCCCGAGATGGGGTCTCTCCACTCTAGAGAGTGCTGCTTCCCTGGGTATCAGTCACTCACTCTTTAACTGGCTGCCTGACACCCAGCCAAATCCAATCCTTTATTAAGTAATTAAATTTATTAAATTACGCAGAGCCCATTTAGGTGACCTAAATTAGCATAACACTAATAACATACCATGTTTAACAGAAGAAATACAAGAGGCAGTTTTTCCTGCCAGGTTTCCAATCCAGTTTCTTGCTGGGGTTACTGGGTTGGTGTGATAGACCAGGAGTAGTCATTTCTAGCCGATGTCCCTCTTGACACACCTTGTATTTAAGTCATGGGAGCCCAAACTTTGATGGTTCTAACTCAGAAGTATAATTTTGAGTGGTGATCAGTTCTGAGGAGAGGGAATTCCCTTTTTCTGCTGTGACTTGTCAATTCTTTGATCTGCCTTGCTCAGATGTCATCGGGGTTTTTAAGAAATTCTTATTAACACGTGAAGAAAGAAAGAGAAACTACACCAGGCAAGGTCAAAAACTAGCTCAGCCTGATGCCTTTGACAGGGAGGGCAGCAAATACCTGGGGAGATGACATGAGGACAGGAACAACCATCAGGTAGTGCTTCTCTTCCCTGTAGGCATTTGAAGGTTTGGCAGAGTTCCCATCCCAGGCACGGCCCACAGGCTGTATCCATCAGACTGATCAAAGTCCAATCAAAAGTTAAGTATGGCTTTTGGCACCTTGCACTGATATCAGTGAAGCAGCAGAGATTTCTGGGAGGTTTGGTACGGTGGTTTTGCATGTTTGTACAATTACAGTGTGAGGTGGCTGCTTGTTTGCCAGGAGCTTCATGGGCAAGGTCACTCTACAACAAAAGGACAATTTCCATAACCCATTTGCAGGTGAGGGACTTTCTTGAGCATCTTATCTATATGGAATCATTGCCGGCATCATTGCCGGAATCATTTCAGAGGAGCATCCTTCTGCTGGAGACACGTGCAAACGTTACATTGTGAACATTTATGGAGGGATGGAGGAGGTTTTTTTCAGCCCAACCTGAAACCTTGGGCAGTGTAGTTTCTGCTGCCACACTGCAAAAGCTGTAACTCTGCTTCCAGTGGGGCAGCTGGTGTTTATGGATGCCATGATTTCTGAGAACAGTCACTCCAGCCTTATTAATTTAAACTTCATGTTCACAGAAGATATACTCAAAATGACCACAAGTGCCATTAGAAAATTATTAATTCCCAGTTTTTATATCAACTTCATCTATACCCCAGATTGAACAAAATGTAACAGCCTCAGAGGTGCAGGGTGTATGTAATAAAGCTCAGGGTCTTGTTATAGCTATAAAAAGGCAGCCATCACCCCGTAGTACTGGTGTTGTGAGGTGTTAGAGGATTCTACAAAACACTGGATAGTACAAACTTCTGGCAGGCAATGCTCTGTGCTGATCAACAAGCTAGCATCTGCCAGTGAGCTGAACTCAGAACAGGTAAAAGGAGCTTCCTTCTGCTTCTTCCTGGTACACCATGGCAGCAGTACCTATAATTTCACTCTCTGAATTAATTTTTTGCTATATCAGAGATATAAAGCCAGATTAATTGTCTTATGGGTAGTAGCAAAAAATTATACTATATCTGTTTGGATTTTTGTTTGGTGAATACTGCTTGACAACACAACCTTTGTCAGCTACTGTTTTTTGTGGGAAAGGCAGGATTTTTCAAAGGCAGTGAAGTGATTTAAGAGTGCAGATGCGAATGGATCTGCTCATTTTTTCCTTCCACATAACACAGGACTAGTATCATAAATGTACTGGTTTACCCCTCTGGAGTCTCCTAAATGCCAGAGATTTGGCTGCAGAGTGTGAAGACAGTCAAAAAAATCCTAGGAGGTTGAAGGAACTCAGCACAGAGGTTGTTATGGATACACAAAATCCTTTGCACATCTCTCTGGATAGACCTGCTCTGTTACAATCCTCTTAACAGTGAGGGAATCATGCAAAACAGTTGCAGAGAGAAGTGCACAGGGACCCCCGTCCCTCTCCATGCTCCATGTCTGTGAAGTCAGGGACCCAATTAAAAAACTCTCCAATGTTTATTTTGTAGTAGAGACTGGGAACAATGCTTTCTCTCACTGGCAAGATCCTACAGGTCTTTTTTGATACTTTTCCAGGTGGGCCTGAGCCCACGAGGTTCTCCTCTTGAGATATTATTTTCCCCAAACTAGGAGACATGAAGGACCTGGCTTTTATTCTTCCTGGTTGGTGTCTTCCAGTTGTTATGGATTCTGTCCTGACCCTGTGAAGTTTTCGGTGCCCTGGAGGTGTCAAAGTTAAAGATTTTGGTACAAATATGTTTAATTTTATATTTTTAGTCAGTTTTTTGAGTGTAAGGTTCAGCAATGTCAGTTATTCTTATGGCTATATTTACAGCAAGCTATCAACATTGAAAACCACCTCTGAAATTGGAATCCTCTTCCTGCCTTGACCTGAGTGATTTTTCCTGCAGAATGTAGTCAAAAAAGCCATAAAGTGCTTCAGAAATCCTGTGAGTCCCTGGGGCAGAGCAATAGCTCTAGAAAATGTGTTTAACTGAGAACATACAAAATGGCTTAAATGGCTTAGTAGAAAATGTCCTGAGCTTCAGTTTTGTAAATGTACTTGTTCAGAGGTATGGTAATAAATATTAATTTTATTTTGACATTTGAAAGAGACATTTGAATGCTGCCTATGTGCACTGCAGAATGATTAAAAATTATTGTGGTGTGTGAAATTTATGTTTTAGCTAGTATGATTACATCCTTCTAAAAATGTTCAAGCCTGTAATCTTTTAAAATTGTTTTTGCAGTAGAGAGATTAAAATTCAATGAAGCACTTCATATATTTTTAAACAATCATGTTAATTTGAAAGTGACTCAAATAACATTCATTCTATTTTAAGCATAAGTCATAATGATCTACTTTCAAATCTTTGTTTCCAATAAAAGTAACCATGTCCACAAAGAGCTCAGCAAAAAGTTTTCTTGTACCATGAGTCACTACAGACATGACACCACTGACTGGGTATATAGCAGATGTGGTAGAAAGAATAAATATATTTGCACTTCAAAACAATTCTTTATTTAAGGTACAGGATAGGTTTCCATCCACCTTTGCCTCCTGCCACACCTCTGCTCTCAGTCTATGTACCTGTCTTGGAATTTCCCTGGTGTAGGAGTGGAGTCAGAGTCAGGGTGATTTGCTGCAGGCTGGGATTAGACAGTGATTGAAAACTTGTGTGGGCACAGTTCTGCTGCATTTACTTCACAGATAAGGATCTTACATCAGGGTTGCACTGCTGAGGATCAAACAAATCAGAGGGGAATAAGAACAAAATTGGTGTACTTCTGAATGGAAGAAAAAAAATTAAATGGATACTCAAATCCTTAGAAATGCATAGCATTCTTATTGACTAATCTGAGTCCGTTTGTGTCCTCATACTTGGTGATCCCCTTTCTTCCTTGGTTCAGGATTACTCTCATTTGATGGTTAAAAGGTGATTATAGGTCCTCTGGATAATGATTTACTCTTGTGTTAGACAGATTACAATGAGATACCGGTCTTGAAGCTGTGTTCTTTTGTCTGGTGGAACAACCATGTCTTCTTCTCCATTATCCAGCTTTGACTCCCATCCTTACTGTGTTCCGGGCTTTCCCAGACCTTTACAAATTCAGTGTGTACGTGTTGTTTCAGTGGCAAGCAGAGAAATTACATATTTCTAACCCCCATGGGCTCACACAATCTGTGTTTCCTCATCTGTCATGGAGCATTGGGTGAGGCAGGTTGCAGTTCTGTGTTGTATTGTCTCAATGTATTGACTATACTCCTTGGATGAACCTCAAATGTGACTCACTCCCAGCCTCATCCAGGACACTTCACCTTTGCTGTCCTGATCCTGTGCAGGTGCTGGAGTCTGTGCTCTCTCAGGGGGGGCTCTGCCCTGCCTGCAGGAGGTCCACAACCTCAGATCCTGACTCATTCCTCCAGATACAGTTGATCCCCCGACAATGGTGTAGATAAAGCAGCTCTGTCTATGCCCATAGGAAAGAAGGGATGCAAAGCTGCACTTTCTCGATGACAATAATTAGACTAATTGAAAAAGATAGTTATTTCCACTGAAGAACCTGAGATTGCATGCTGGCTAATGCTGCTGTGTGTTGACTGCAGGGCCTTCACTGGAAAATGTCTGTAGAAGAGAACATTCTGTAGAACGTACTTTGACAAACTTTATGGCTTGTCCATTAGAAGTAACTAAAATTAGAGAAAATATTAAAGATTCAAGGTATAGATGATATCTAGAGTTCTTGATTGTATAATGTGAGTAAAAGCACTCTCCTTTGATACCTTAAAGGTGCTTGGTACTGCAGAGTGTCCTCACAAAGAGGAGATGAATCCCAGATGATGTTTTCAGGCCATCTGTATTTGGTGAGATGCTTTTAACGGGCAGATTCTCCCCTTTTCTTCCATCTGACCTTAAGGGAAAAAATGCATTAAGGAAGGATAGTTTTGAGAATTTGAGTGTACCTTGCATTGAAAGACAAAGTTCCCTCTTCACTTGACTTTAAACTTCAGTAATGACAGTTAACTCTTGGAGTAATGCCTTAAAGA
>WAAE01015643.1:0-15714 GCA_013400495.1 Nicator chloris | reverse complement strand
AAAAAGCAAAAAAAAAAAATCATGCTACTCTCAGTCAGAAAATCTGAATCATTTTACTTTTTCACAGACAAACTGACTGAAAAAAAAAATTATGTGATGGTTCAAACCCCAAAAATGTGAACAAGTCCTATGTTCCCACATGTATCTAATAATTGTGAATATGGGTCCCTGTCTCCAAAATACTTTGTTGAACCTATAATCAATTAATTTTTTGTAAGGATACTGTCAAAAAACTCTTCTCTCATGATCTAACATGTCCATATGTGACACGAACACGATGTGACTGAATTGCAGGATCAGCAGTATATCCAGTATCTACCAAGGAGATAACAGAAATGCAGAAGTAGAAGCAAAAACAAAATGCGCTGACATAATTACCATTTTTAAAAGGTAATGTTGCTAACTGAATGCAGTCTGGAAGATGGTGTCTGCAAGCAAACACGTTTTTTCTGCAGTGGTTAGACTACCAATCATTGCACAATATGAGATAGAACTCATAATATTTTGCAAAAAGACAGTTAATATTTCAATGCAGAGGTATAGAAAATTATATTCTGACTATTAAGAGATTAAAATAAATCCATGTGCTGACTGATGTAGTTTACTTAATTTCAGATTTTCTTGGACAGAAAAACCTCAGGTATGCAGTCTTTTTTTTCATCTTCAGGAGGTTAGCACAAGTGTCCTCTGGTTTTTAAGGATACTGAGAGTGATACTGCTAATTTTAATTTCCTTAGGACCCAAGGAGCACAGTCCCATATGAGATGAAATACATTAAAATTACACAACATGAATGGGATTGTATACTGGTATGCAACCAAAATGCATACTAGATAAATGCACTGTTGGAACTGACTTAATATCACACTGTAATTGATGAGGTGATGGATCTATAAGGGTAATTCATTTCTGAAGATGGATTCCTCCCCAGCTTGAGTCACTTGAATTGCATCTGTGTTAAAAATTCACCAGTTTTATCAGTAGCCTCAAAAACCAGAAGGGTTATATTAAAACTGAAGTTTTGCCTAAGGAATCCCAATACTGAAGTTCATGAGCTGAAATCTGAATATGCTAAATTAAACCTGGGCCTGGGAACTCTTAATTCCTTTATGAAATGATGAGGTTCTACATCTTTTTGTTGCCAATTTGCATGACTGGCTAAAGCTGCTTCTTATTTTCTTGCTAATGCTCCAAGTAGGAATTTTCAATTCAGTTGTTCAATTCAGCTATGAACTATTTGCCTTTCCATGAACTTTTAAATTGTATTAATTTCGGTGGTAATTGATACTGATTTCTTTAATATCTCTTTTGCTAAAGAATTTTAGGGTGACAGCATCCAATTGGTCATGTAGCTTTTAAAGAAGTTACACTCTGGAAGAGTCTAAGAAAATAATCCAAAATCATGTGCTCTATTAAGGACCACCAGTTGCCAATACATCCCTAATTCCTGTGCTGCAATTGTCAGGAAATTTAAAGGCAAATTTTTAATGGCTTTAGTACAGTGAAAGCCAGACATTTTGGGTCTTTTTAACAAGCAATAATAAAAACTAATAAATAAAGAATAAAAAAAAAAATACATTTGAGTTAGCAACTTCTAGGTTACAGCTTCATAGAATCTTTAGGGATTTATCCTCATAAATCAAGGTGTCACTTGCAAGTATTTCTGACTTGCCCATTGCTTTCTCTGTAGCAGAATTTTCTATCTGGGCAATAATATCTTTTTTCTAGAGGGCAATAATATCTTTTTTCCCTTTCCTCTTCCATAATTTCTATGAAAGACATTGCAGCAGTTACACATTTATGCTTTTTACCTTGAAGTCAGCACTTGACAGCAAAGAAACAACATGAACTTTATCAGACAGGAATGACAGGCAGCTGAGGTAAAGTTTCTAAGCAGGAGGTGGCAAAAAGTTTTATTATCTTGAGAATGTCCACAAGATCTTACAAGATTTAGTTCACAGTAACTTCTCTTTATCCCATTGTGTTGCATTATTCTGGGTAAAATACCACATTTGTGAAATTCATGAGGCACACATAGTTGATGGTAGAAGCATAGCAATAGCATGAAAACTAGGATTAAGAGATCTACAGAGTATTGGCCCAAAGGGTGTGTTTCCAGAATCTAAACCTTTATTTTCAACATAGTTTAAAAGTTCAATTGAACTTTTTTGGTATGCTTAAAAGTTAATGCCTAGTGAAAAAAAAAAAAAAACCTGGTGCTAAGAGGGGAAAAAAAAAATTGTTTCACTTCCACTAGATAAAAGAAAATGATAATACCTTACCTTTACAATGCTGAAGTTTAGGTACAAGGATTCTTTAAGTTACTAGGTAGAAGAGGAGACAAAGAGTTAAAAACAGGAGAAAAAGACTGATTGGACTAATACAATCTGATCCGCTTGTAGGAAGAATAAAATGTCACAGGACTACATTCAGTGTTGGCACGTTATTGAAAGAAATTAGTAGAACATTTCATTTTTTTCTGGTGGTGCTACCACCATTAAGAACATACTGTGGAATGTTATGTTACGTGAATAAATCAATATCACTCACGTGAAGTAAACAGTTTTCATATTTTAGTTTTTTAGTTACAATACAATGGCAAACCATCAGAATGCTCTGATGTTAGCAGTTTTTGAGTTTTCAGGGATTGTGTGCTCTTAAATGTCCTATGATCTGTGTATTACAATAATATGTATCTTTTTTTGGTGACTCACCTATGGGTGTTTGAAGCAAATCCAAAAATACCAACACTAGTATCAAATCTGTTACATTATAATCTCTAGCAGTGCAAAAATCAAATACTGTCAGTAATTTAGAACTTGAAAACATTATAAAATGAGGCCAAAACAAGAGAGAATTATAGGAAGTCTATAAAGTATTACTAGTAGAGTATTTTTACATATATGATTCACATTTCCCACAACACAAACACTCAGATAAATTGGACATTATTAAGTAAACATACATTTAACACTTTTTTGAGCAGTATTAGCCATTCAGGTGGTCAGTGTTCTGACACTTGGAGTTTCGTTCTGCATTCTGTTCTCAACCTTGTAAAGGAAGAGTATACAGACAGTCATTCCTGTACTGATATTGAAGTCTCTCTTGGAAAATTTAAAAACCAGAAATTGATACAGTTGTAACATAATGCTGCCATTCTTCTCCATATATGATTCTCTTAAGGCATGTAAATCTACATGAATAACTGTAGTCAGTGCAGCGTCAGGATTACATGACATAAATCACTCCTATTTTTTCTCTTGTTAAATTTTTTTTTAATGAAGGCTGTGATCAGCTGCACAAATAAAAACACATTTGTTTCTGTGTCACTTTCATCAAGTATTACATATGGCTTTGTCTGATATTTATTTATGTAAAGTAAATTATTTTTGGCAATCTGAGGCGTGTACAAGTACAAACATTTTATTTGTACCTTGTTTAAAGAGTTGTGGATAATCTCACACCCTCTTAAATCTACTGAATTGTCTGCAAAGAAATGTAAGTCTTGCCAAACTGTATTGCTTTCTCCAGTGTATTTCATCTGCATTTTTATAATATACTTGAGTTTAAAGGACAATGAGGCAAGTAGATAAACAGTGCAAGAAAAGAATATTTTTTGAGAAATACTTCTTCAAGAATATTTATTCAGAATTATCTGGGAAACTTGTAACAAGAAACTTCTGTCTTCATAGTTGGAGTATTTGTTATGACACATTCTGATTATGGTGACAACAGTCATCATAAAGACATGCAGTCTTGCAGTATTGCTTTGAAATATAAGGTGTAGACATCAAGTACTCATGATAGGTTTTCAAAATAAATTAAATTTTCTTTCTGTGCTTCTCCAAAATGTTACATCTATTCATAATGTTTTTAATAATATCTTCTTTGTTTTGCTATATACAAGTACACAACTTTTGCAGTGGTCAGTAATATCTGATAAAAATATGAACATCTGCATTAGTATTGTACAGAACTATAAAATACAATTTAGGAGAAGCAGTATCCTTAGATACAATTTTTAAATTTACCTGTTAAATATAAATAAATTTTTTAAAAGTGCATTCTTACAGAGTGAATATTTTTTGAGTTTTATATATGATGATCTCACTCAGTAAAGAATCCCTGCACTTTGATTCATCCACATTTATATGGAGTCAAATTAAATTTTAGCCTTGTGCTAGTATTTAAATTAGAGCAAAACATCAATATTCACTATGTTCTTTATTCTCTGCAGACTTATATGAAGCTCTTAGACTCTTTCTCTTCCCTCATTTTATTATTATTGAAGGCTTAAATTAACATATTATAGTAAAAACTTGATCTGTTTAGTTACAAGACACTTTGGAGAAATGTCACACTTGCTCTCAACATTCCACCCTGTTGAAAGTTAACAAGAAGCCTGTCATTTAGGGGAAAAAACTCAAAACCAAACAACACCTCTTGATTGATTTTAAGTAGCAAATAAATGATGACAGGAATAAAGGAAATAGGAGTCTCACTGGGAATACAGGTGAGCCATTTGGGGGTTTGCAGAGAGGTAACACGTGGAAGAAGGACTCATTATAAGTTGCCCTTTCATGCCAAAATGCCAAGCTGCCCTTTCAGTAGCAGCTGGAGTTTTGCAGCTACTCTAACCTAGTTTTTGTTGTGCGGTAAAATGTTCAATATTCCACAATTGGTTTCTTTTCAGTGAGAATGTGATAAAAGTGCTGTTGAATCACAAACTGCAGTTGATAAAATAGCACCTGGGAAGTGGGAGGTTGGGCAATAATAACCTTTTTTTTCTATTCCTTCTCTTCGATATCTTAAAAAACCCACAACAAACACAAATGTAATTATTTGTATTTAAAGCAGTGTTATCTTGTTTTGACATCCATTTCCTCTTACTCACTTTTAAAATATATTTTTAAAAGGTGGCTACATCAGAAGTTTTGCCTTTCTTCCANGACAAGTTTTTTGTCTCCTAAAAATACCTGGGGTAGTTAAGTGGCAAACACCTGCGGGGGAAGTCTGAAATGTCTGAAATTATAGCTGTGTTGATCACCTATGTGGGCACCAACATGATTGCAGGGTGTTTTGTTGGTTTTTCTCTCCAGTTTGTTTATTTCAGAGAAAGAGGTAATTGCATCCAAAACTTGTTTCAGGCTGTCCTTGAGGTCATGAAGTCAGGCTTGAAAAACTGACAATGAAGCACCTTGTTCCATTCTCATTTCCCAGTTCATGGTACTCTGACTTACTGTGCTGAAAAACTATTAGTTTCCTTTGAGAATTACTACCTTTTTGAACAGTTTATAATGAGTGTATGAAGGGTTCTGCTTTTCTTCTTTTTTTTTCTGATTGTTTACAAGTTCCTTTAACAATTTTGCAGGGTCTAAAAAGGCATTTGCCTAATGATGCCAATCAGGAACTGTAGTACAGTGAATCAAAGGAATTTTTTTTTTTTTTTTTTTACTGCATTTATGAAATCACTTGATACAGCTTTTACCTAAATCTATAAAAATTGTAGGAAACAACTTTTTGTTGCTCCATCTCTTTCTGAAATAAAGCCTGCAATCCTTTACTATATGAAATAATGTCTCAGAAGCTATTAATCACATATCTGATCAATATTAAAATGAATATACATTTTTATATTTTATGCATGTAATCATGTCATTCTTATTCCCCAATTTTGCTTTTTTTTATGAGCCAATTACCAGTTATGTTTGGGTAGTTTGTCAAGAGAGCACTTCATGTGCTAAAGAGTACATAACAGCTTCCTAAATTCTACTTTTATATGAGACCTCCTGTGATAGGAAAGGCAGTCACTAATTTTTAGACACAGAGAATGAAGAAGTCATAAAATACTGCTGGAAAGGAGGCAACCAGGCAGTTAAAGAATGCCTGTCCATCTCACCTGTGACTACTTAATGGTTCAGTGTCATAAAATACAACATAAAATGCACCTGGGGCATAATTCGATTTGTGTTAATCCTTACACTTACTTTTAGCTTATTAGCAGAAAGGTGATGTAAGGTCAAGGAAGATATAAAATTTAGCTTATCAACATGATAATTCCAATTTCATTTGTAAGGCTACTTCTTAAAAGTCAGAAGGCAAACCTTATTTATATTTCTAATTACTGATATTTTACTTCTTTTCCAGTGTGATGCATTGAAATCAGACAAACAGTAAAAAGTGTTCTTTTAGCCCACTGACCATTCAAATAATAGATCACATTGTTCAGAGGTAGATTTAAATATGTACAACAAATCTATGTAGATGTGATAGATTTGCATGTTTCATTAGTTTCCTGTTTGTACAGATGACAAATCGTAATTAAAAACCAGACTAAAATAGTATATGTCCAAATTCCAAAAATGTTTATAAGTCTGTTGGTGAACAAACACACAAGTTTATGGCTGTTTACTCCAGGGAAAAATCTGTTACCTGCCTAGGAGAAAATATTGTTTTCACTGTGTTTATTTCCTAAAGCAATTTTGTAAAGTAATAAAAAGGATGAAAAACTTCCTGTGTTGTGTCAACACAGGCACTTCTCACATAATTCAGTCAATTTAACATTGTTAAAGGGGTTGCAGCAGTTCTTCTCTGGTATCTGACTGCCAAGGAACTAGACTTCTCTTTTTATAACTATTTTCTACTTTAGCTGAACTAAGTAATGTGACAGAAATGGTAGCTGTTTGTCCCTAAAAAGCAAGATCCTCTCCACCCAATCTCCTGATATAATAAAGAGATATTAAAAAATGTCTAAGACTTGAAGGAAGTGATCTCAGTCTCCTAACACAGGCAGTTACTTCTATCCCATTAACTATATAAAGACTGCAGATATCTCCAGAGGGTAATTCCATCTCCTTGAATTAAATACTTACCTCTCCCACTGCTAATAGGAAATGGCAAGAGGGTGCTTCAGCATAATAGCCTACAGGTTGGTAGAGTCACCCTGACATGAGAGACAGGAGCTCTCCGTGCTACTCAGCCTGCAGCCTGGTGCCATCTGCCTCCCTGCTGGCCAAAAGACCTCCAGGGACAGCACAGGGCTGGGGCTGTGCTCCTCCTTCCAGAGGCTCTTCTCTGTGCTATCCATAGAGCCACACATAACATTCTTGCCAATGCTGTTGACAGGCGACAGGGGGCTCATCCACACTCTCTGGTGGCATTCATCCAGCAGGAGAATTGCTCAAGTGCAGCAGATAAATATCTCCTGCAGCCTGAATACTGCATCTCCCATATCCGGGGTGGGCACTCTGGTATTACCTACCATGACCAAATTGGACACTTCACTCCCTATACTACAGTGTAGGTTTTATTTTTGCAGATTTTTTGACCCAGCTTAGCTCTCTGATTTCATAAACAGTGCAGTCCCACAAACAGTTGTTTTAGCACAACTGAAGAGCTGGGTACCTGGCATGGATATACAAGCAGGACAAGGAAAGTCCACATAAATTTCTGCAGCCAAGTTTTCCATGAAAGAAAAAGATCAGCAAAAATAGTCCTCGTGTAGATGTCTTTAACTTAGCAGCTGGAGATTTTCTGTTATTTGTCAATGTTGTACTCAGATAAGCCTTCTTTACCCCTTTTCCTTCTTCTGTCTTCCTTTGCAAAAATTTGAAGCTTTAAAAACCTAATGAGTATGTCTCTCGGTTTTTGAAAAGAAATTAAAATCCAAGCTTCTTGAGATTCTGTCACCTCATAGGAAGTGTTCTGCACAATCTTGGAGTGCTGAGACTTCTTAACTTGTGGAATAATTTATATGGAAAAAATAGCTTCGGGGAAGTCTGATGCAAAATGTTTTGGTCTGCATGAGCAATGGGCTCATTCCTTGCTGAATAAAGGGTATAAATAAAAATATTTATTGCTTTTCTTTTCTCTTTGCTTTCCCATTCATTCTGGCTGCTGTTTTTCCTTCCCAGGTGCAGATGTACCTGGGGAAAATGGTAGCCTTTTTATAGCATTTTTATTGCATAGGGAAGATACAAGTTTTACTGGGTATTTCTAAATATATATTTGTTTAATATTTCTTCACTGGAGTACTAGCCTACAGCAGCTGTGTAGATTTAGAAGAACTCCTAAGCTCCATTGCTCTGCTTTACTATTTTGTTCAGAAGGGAAAAAATGTTTCTCTTTTCATATATGCATTATGGAAAAGATAAACTGAGGGTTCCCATTCATGGAGGAGAGAGGTAACCAAAACACTGTGGAACCAAAATGATTGAATAACCTAAACTCTCTCTAGAAGGTAAAAGAACTTAAAGTTTAAGCCTCAAAACCTTTAGTAAGGTGCATTTTATTAGTAAATGTCCACAGAATTGTGAATATAATTTTAATAAGGACCATTCACAAAGAAAGGTTCTGCCAAAGAGACAAAAAGACCTGACATTCAGATACCTGTTCTACTGTTTCAGATCCCATTTCATGTATTAATGTTATTAGTCACTTTCATGACGTGTTCTGAGGTGTTGAAATGAGTTTTCCTGAGATACTCCAGATATCTGCAAAGAAAGTAATGAAGTTTTTTATTAGAAGTGGAGTCATGGAAATGCAACTGCAGATATGAAACAGATCATCTATAAAACAAATTAAATGTGATGGGCCTTTATATTTATTAAATTAAGTACAAGTGACCAATGACTACATAGGTGTTTGGGCTTTCACCTGTACATGTTTTTATATGATGAAGATGTTACAGGGAGTGAATATATTATTATTTCTACCAATTATTTTGTTTTATGTCAGGCAAAAAAAAAACCCACAGGTGGCTTCTCAAGCTTATATTTAAATAATATGTGCATTCCATTTGATTGTTTTTCTCATTTTGTAACTGTAGCAATGTTAATCTTAAAGGGTTTTCTTTTTTTTTTTTTTACATCATAAATAGAGAGTTTCACAAGAAGAAATATGTCCTTAGGCTGACATAACCCCTATAGAGTTGTGGAGCTAACATTCTTTTGCAGTGACTCTTTAAATAATTGATAAATCACAGTGTGTATGTTTGATATCAGAATTTCCTTTTGCACCAGATAAACATAAATGGATCTTTATATTGCTGTATAAACATAAACTCTGTTTTAAAATATTATAGCAAGCCAAATCCTAAGAGGCTGTTGACAAGCTGTTTTAAACAGATAATTTTTAAAGTTATGCACTTAACGAGATAGTCAGTATACCTCTCCAGACTCTTTAGCAATGTATTTCTGCACCTTAATTAAGCTAACTACTCTTGCTGCAGCAGTATGGCTATTAGCTCATTCATTTACCAAACAATAACCATAAACAGTGTTTTCATCTCAAAAATATAAGAAGCAGCAGTCAGAAAAACAGAGTATGCAATTTGAATTTAAAAAAAAACAAAAAAAAAGAGTACTCCCTGTTGTTCAAATAGCAATTAGAACTCTAGAACATCCATGCTTGCAGATGGTTCTACCAGTAAATTAATTTTCCATTTACATAGCTGGGTAGATTGTATGCCAAACCTAGCTTAAAGCAATTACAGCTGTCTGACCTCTATTTAGTCTTCTGATCCAAAACCCACTTCCCTTTACCTTTCTAAGTTCGCAGACCAAACCAAAATAAATCACATTTTATTTTTTTATGCCTTTTTTTTTTTTTGGTGACCTTAGAAACAGACTCACGGAAACTTCCTACTTACTCCTGGTTATATCACTCAGTCTTTACAGTGGGGTGGCTTAGGGGGCAGTTTGCATCTTGACCATCAGATCATCTGCAAATAATAGAGAAACTGACTTGCCTCATTCCCAGCCTGTGTAGCTTCACTGGCCATTTTGGGTTTATGTTGTCAAACTACAACTCTGAGCCATGCTTTTTTTTTTTTTTTTCCCAATAGATTTGAATAGACAATGCTTTAGCTCCAAAAATATTATCTTTTCAGCTTAAAAAAGATCTTGCTTTTTTTTTTTTTTTGATTGTTGGTATCTTCCCAAGCATTAGAAGATTAGAAAAGTTCATATTAATAAAGGGATTATTTTCAACAGTGCCAATCTTTTTATCAGTATTCAACCAGTTCTTTATATTTTTTGTCTCTGCTCTGTGTTTCATTAGCATTTCCTGCTGAGCACAAGGGAGTCTACCAATACGGTGTTACCAGCACTAAATAACTTCTACATTTTCACATATGAATACTTTCATAATCGAAACTCGCTGGATAGCCATATTTTCTGTAAGATACATCTACTAGTCCACTGGAAAGAAAAGGAAGAGTCATGGCTAAATGATTAACCCTTTAGTATCCCAAAACAGAGGCAATGAGTAGCACAGTAGAATTTGTAACTGAGAGTGGGCTTGGGAAGTATCCCTTGCCTACATAGAATCAGCAACTTGATAGGACAAGTTGAGATCTTCTCTGTTGGCAAGCAATAAGAATGCAAATAGTTTTGACATAACCATTGATAACAGAGAGGAGAAGAAAAGGGTCGGTTGACTCCATTTTGAAAAGAAAATTATTGGCAGACAGTGACAAGAAAGGAAAGGTGTTGAATGCTCTTTTTGTTTAGAATTTACTCAGAAGGTCGGTAGTAAACAGATGCTTGTCACCATTGATAAGTGTGATACAATATTGAATAAAGTCAGATCATCTTGGAAACCAGAGGGTATTAGGTATACATTAGTGAGAAGCATTTTAGATATATGCATTTCAAATTCATCCTCATTACGTTACTTACGAACTACAAGAGATTGAGCTTCTGTTCTAACTCCATTTGCTAAGTACAGGAAGTTACTAGATGAAATAAATAGCAGTAAAGTAGAAGTTACAAATTTTCTGTGTCACAGAACCACCAGTGCATACGCTTTCACAGTAAAAGCTCTCTTCATACAGTTTTATTTCATTATTGTTTTTTTTTTCAGTTGTGTCCAGCTCAAAACTAAATCTTTTGCAAATTGTAATGTGCGTGTTAACATCCACCTAATCACTGCTAAGAACAGTTAGTACTCCTAGTGAAAGAGTAATTCTGTATTTGATAAAATTGCTGCCTTTGTACATCTTTGGGATTCTCTTTGTCTTGGACTTTGACCTTATGCTCTCACAGCAGTCTATGCTTTATGAATAGGCATGATATTATTCAGATATTTAGTTGCTTTGTTCAGTTCTAATTTCTTGAAATACACACCATTTATATATATATATTACTATTTTAAGTGCTTTATAATAATGTCAAATTTATGCAGTTAATTCTCTCATTGTGGCAATATATAATAATGTAACCACGTAGCATCTGTTTTTGTTACAGCTTGACATATGCATTTCACTTGTAAATTATAGATTTTATGTTCTGCTTATGCCATAGTCATCATTGTACCTTTGTTGAGTAATTTGTTTCCTGATTTTCCTTTTAACTATACTGCTGTAGTAATTTTCTCAGCAAGTGTGTGCGTGCCTTTTTCTTTCAGGAAAGATAATGTCTACACTAGACAACTAGAACTTCACTAAAGTAGTGAGAGAAGATGTCATGGAAAGAAAAAGAATATTTTTTAATTTATTCCAGTAATTAAAATGTCATAAGGATGATTGTTATTGCTTTTAATGTTGAAACTTAGAGAAATGTACACATCTTGGTATCTTGAAAATGTGGGATACTATTATTTGTGTTTATTAGCTTATGAAATTATAGAATCTTAGAACATCAGGTTGGAAGAGGACCTCGAAGATCATCTGATCCAGTCTTTCTTGGCAAAGGCAAAGTCTAGACAAGATGCCCAGAATCCCACTCAGGTGAATCTTAAAAGCATCCAAAGCTGGGCAATCCACCACTTCCATGGGGAGGTTATTCCAATGACTGATCTCACTGTCAAAATTTTTCCTCTTGTGTTTAATTGGAATCTCCACAGAAGTATCTTGTACTCATTACCCCTGTGTTTTCCCTGTGACTCCCTGTAAAAAGGGAGTCTCCATCTTCTTTGTAGTCACCTTTTAAATACTGGAACATGGTAATAAGGTCTCCCCTAAGCCCTCTATTTTCAAGGCTGAACCACCCCAGTTCTTTTAGCCTTTGCTTATATGGCAGTCTTTCCAGTCCTTTGATTGTCTTTGTGGCCCTTCTATGGACCCTCTCTAAATCATGTTTGAACTACAAGAAATACTGACAGAGAAAAAATCTATACTTTTGACTAAACAACCTCCTTAACTGCTGAAATGCAATTAGACAGGGAGTTGCTGTGCTGAAATTTGTCCAAAATGCACACTAAAGAAAAGGTCTATAAATATATAGATAGATATAGATGATATAGATATATAAATTTGCTTGTGGCATGCTCAATGCCTGTATTATCCATTGTTAACATCAATAAATTGGAAGTTTATGAGAGATTGGAGAGAATCCCACTGATTTTAAATATTTTACCTCCTTGTATTTAAGGATTACAAGATCATATCCAAAGCAAGAAAAATATGCCAGCTATTACTAGTGTCAGTTTAACACTATTGTTAAAATTAAATGGTCCTTTAACACACTTCTCAAAGAAGAAGAAGGAGGGGAAAAAAAAGTCTGAGCTTGAAAATGTATTCATTTGTGCAAAAACTCTTACCCTACTCTTTTTCCTCCCTTGACATCTTCTACCCCTTGGCCTACCTTTCATCCAATGGTCCCACTGACACATAGCTCTATACACTTGTATTTGTCCATATTGATCATTATTTGAGCATTTCTTTTCAGAAATACCAGAAGATCCTTGAGAAAACCCATATCTACAGAGATTTTTGCATGCTATTTTGTAATAAATTCTTACTTGTGAGGTGAAATTGGAGTACAGTAGAGACAACTATATTCCTTAGAAGGGAATGAAATTCAAGACTTTTTAGGCTAATGGCTCAGCAGCTTGTTAAGAGAGGTTGAGGAGAGTCCAGTCCTTCCTATTTGTGGCAGTCTGGAAGCTCTACTGCAAAAGAGTTTCTCATTAAACGTCAGCTGAGGGTATAACTGAATACAGTGCTAGAGTGAGTCTGTGATTAATCTGAACACAGAGTAGAGTGAGGCCTGGTCTGTATCAGGAGGAGGGGCAGGGTGTATTTTATAATACACCCTTTATTTTATATATGAGGACATGACTTTTAAATGTACAAGCACTACAAAGTAATCTTGTAGTGTTTCAAGTGAAATTTAAAATGATCAGTTATACAGATGAATGCTGAGCTTCCAGCAGAAACAGGTACTGAAAAACTCAGGATTTTATACCAATTTTACAGTGACATATGAAATTTTTCTTTAGTAATATAAAATTTAGCAATTGTGTTAGTACCAAGTTTATTGTCATGTGAACCTAATTCTCAACAGCTGTTTCATATTATGTCAAGCAAATTATCTAAGTAATGAAATAACAAGTGATTTTTTTAGCTTACAAGCAGTTTATCTGGTGCTGTCAGCCAAATTGTCTCATAAATATTGCTGTTATTCCTGAGACCTTCAAGAGAATAGAATTGTGTAATTTTTTTAGACAGAAGAAGTGAAATGTGAGATAATACAACAAAGACGAGGTGTTTCGATAATTCTATTTTTAATCCACTCAAACTAAAGTAAATTAATGGATTGATTATTGAGTGGTGGAAGATATAATACCTGTAAAGACAACAGAAAACCTTTTTAGCTTTATTGCCTCAGGTAAAGGTATTTTTCTATGCTACTGGCAACTGGCCAATTTAATGAATTTTGACAGTAAGAGTTCATTTAGACTGGTATATTGTGGTGTAAGTATTAAATGTATTTTAACAATCACTGGCTACATTACTATTAGGTTCTGTCAAGACAGTTAATTGTCTTGTGTTATATATGATTGTATATGATGTGATGGTATAAAATTCCTTATTTCTTTTGTTATTTTACTACCCCTTTTGTCCTATTTAATGCTGGAGTGTGAATTGCAAATGTTGTTATCTGTACAAAATTGAGGAATCCTGAAACAATGCAAACTTGGCAAACTGCGAACTGTTCATGAGCAAGGTCAGTAGACTGCCTATAGGCTGAGGGCAGAGGAACAAAATACCTTTAGTTTCAGTCTTCAACAAACTGCTTTATTCTATTTCAGTCCAATCAGAATGAAAAGACCAGATTGGAAAGAGGGACCTAAAAGGAAAGGAGCCATTTGACTCAGTAAAGAAGTGGCTCAAAAGCTGTGGATAGGACTTTTAGGGGGAAGGAATACAAGGAGAGTAATGAGCTTCAGCAAACATATCAGAGCAAACCTCTGATGAAAATGTAAGTTTTTGTGTGACCTATTTTTCTTCCAATACTTGCTGTTCAAGTTCAAGTGGAAACTTTAGGTGGGAACCAAAATTACAGATGTCTAAATCCAAATCTTAAACTGAATTTGCAGGAGTTATGGTTTACAGTTCCCAAAGAAGGCTGAGGAGGGAGGAAGATGCCTCAGCCATTAATGTATGTGCTGGTGAAATCTCTTAAGTAGAGAGAGAAATTGCAAAGGAAAGTTGATAGAGCAAAATCTGGAATGTGGGTGTGGAGAAGGATATCGGTAACAAGCCAGGAAGATCTACAATAGCACCTACTGTGAATGGGGAAAACCTAGCTAACAAGACATTTCAACTCACAGATTTTCTTCATAGGGAAATGATCCCTTCTCAGCAGCAATACATTAAAATGCTGCCCACAGGAGCTGAAGTTTCAAGCCTAATGACAGAGTGGATTAAAAATGAAATGGAAGCCTAGCAGCCCAGAAAAGCTGTGAGATCAAGGATCATTCTTCCCATGAGGAAAAGATGTATTGGTTGGTCATGAGTGACTCCCTCCTGTGTGTGATGAAAACTTTGGTTTAGTGGCTGGACCTAATGTTGTGGGAAGTCTTCTGTTTACCAGGAGCTTAAATCTGAGGGATATTGCCAAAGCCATCTAGTCAAATGATAATTAGCTGGGAGCGCTCATTCATGCAGGCATGACTGATTTCAGTGTCGCTCTAAGCAGATAAAAAGTGACTGCAAGGCTCTTGGAGGAAGGCTGAGGGGATCAGAACTGTTGTAATGTGCTAATCCGTTCTCCTGGTCATTCAGGAAAAATGTGTGTCATTCAGTGCTCATATGCAAAAGCAGCCTACCAAAGTAGGCTCTGGCTTCTTTGACAGTAGCATGAACTTGCAAGAAAATACAAGATGAAATGGAACTGGCTTTGAAGAAACTAATAATGTTTCAACTTAAGTAAAACTGCACAAAGGGCAAGCAGTTTCTTATTTGTTTCTGTGATGGATTACGTGAGAAGCAATGGGATTAAACTGCAACTGGAAGGAGTCTGGTTCAATATAAGGAGAACTTCCAATGCTAAGTAGAAGTATATTTGCTAATAGATTGACTTATGAGGCCTTAAGAGACTCATCATGGCAGGACTGTACAAATGGTTTCGACAAACAGTTTTAATCGATTGAGTTGCTTTTCAGCCATATGTTGCTGTTCTTTTGTATTATCATAGAATGAACAAATTCATATCAGTGCTTGCAACTTGCTTTCAGAAATATTAGGATAAGATAAACTGTGGATACTTTTATTTTCCCCTGTTCTTTTGTCATTCTGTGAAAAAAATCTGAAAGTAAATACTATATAGTGGGTATTTTATTGTCTAAATGTTAAGTTGTAATGAAATGGTAAGTGAAAAGTAAAATTGAAGTTGGACATATATATTACTGAATTGCCTTGAAAAATCAAGAGGTAATGAAATCTAGTATTTTAAACCAGGAGAGACATATAGATCATTTTTAATAGTT